>WBNM01040783.1:29359-123035 GCA_013399055.1 Ramphastos sulfuratus
CAACCACCCTTCCACCTTCTCCCCACCCCTATACCTTACCCCAAGGTTTGCCTTATGTGCAAGGTGAATTTTGAGGATCAGCCAGGGGGTTAAAAGAAAAGTGGTTAGTGAGATTACTCAGCAGAGAGAGAGAAAGAGCCAGAAGCTGCTAGACTGAGACGCTGTGTCCCAGAGACTGACTTATCTTTGTTCTGAGTACTTTTTCTTAAACATCTCAGCAAGGCTATGAGTGATGTAGACATCACCATTGTTTTCCTTTCACGGCCTATAACATAATTTTCTCCATTAAAGTATTCCAATTAGCCTCAAACCAGCACAATCACCTTTCCAGGGATGGAGGTGAGATTGACTGGCCTGAAGCTGTCTGGATCCTTCCTTTCACTGTTTTTGAAGACTGGATTGACACTGGCTTTCCTCCAGTCCTCAGGCACCTCCTCTGTTCTCCATGACCTTTCAAAAATGGTGAAGACTGCTTAGCAATAACCTTAGTGAGCTCCTTCAGTACACTTGTGGGCCAGTAGATTTGTGGGTGTCCGGCTTGCCTAGATGATCTCTAACCCAGTCCTCCTTGACTAAGGGAGAACCTTCCTTCTTCCAGGTTTATCTCTAGGAACTGGGATTTCTGAGGGCTGGCCCTAGCAATAAAGACTGAAACAAAGAAGGCATTCAGTAACTCCAACTTCTCTGTATCCTCCATCAGCAGGGCACACACCTTGTTCAGCAGCAGGCTCATATTTCCCTGTCGTGGAGGGGGTAATTAGCTACTGCGAGACGATATTTTTAAAATATTAATATATAGTTTATTAATATTAAATAATCGGAACTNAAATGGCAGTTAGCCAAGATTTGGCCATATTGGGTGAAGCCATAGGCTTGCTTTACCCTTTTTTGGGCAGATCATGGGCCTTGCATAAGGCAACCGTGTGCACCCTGTTTACCGCAGTTGCTGGACTGACCCCAGACCCCAGACTTAGTGGCACCAGGTCCTTTGTCCCTTTTCCCGTGGTTGCTCTCCCCAAAACAGAAGGAGGGAGAGCAGAAAAAAAAAAAAAAAAAAAAAAACCATGCCTGGGTAACCCAGGACATTCACAAGCCTAATTTGGCCTGTTTAGGCCTACCACGACATTCTGCTAGTGTCCCTTTTCCCACTGATGTATTTGAAGAAGCCCTTGTATTCTTTTACACCCTTTGCCAGAGCCTGAGGGCCTCGACTTTCCTCATTGCAAAACTATGACTATACTGAAGCAAATATGCACACAGAATATAGGATATTTCAAATACAGCACAGATCTATGCACAAGAATGACTGTTAATTGTTGAATTTTCATTTTTAATTATAATTTAAAAGTATGGTTACTTTTGAAGATATTAACAGGCAGGCAAAGCCAGAGGCATCCCCTCTACATTAAATGAAAGATTTCCTCATAGAAGAAGGAATCAGTGAAAGCAAAAATATCTTGAAAGACCTGAAGCTTGAAGTTTTGCGCACTTAACCTGTGAAGCTCCAACTTCAAGGACCGTTGAGTCTCGTCGCACCTTGCAGGATCATGCCCTTCATGTTTGCCTGGAGGCTGCAATCCAGGCAAAGTTTCCAAAACGAGAAATTCTTACACTTGGTTAGGCTTCTGGGAAAAAGAGAGTGGTCTAAGAGCACTTTGAGTAGGAGGCTCTCAGCTTGTGGTGGCTGACCTTGGGCATCTGTGATGAATAGGCATGTTTGTCTCTCAGAATAAATGGTGCATTGAAAGCCTCAGGGATGGCTACTCCTTTGCAAGTCTGTCTTCTGTGCACGTGCACCTCATTGCCCTGCCTGCTTTTGTTCTCAAACCATTTTATTTCAACTTAGTTGGATGTTTGTATCATTTACCTTTGCCCACCAGTGCAAGACTCTCTCTGCCACTGAGTGGTCTATTGATCTCAATCTAATTTCTGTTTTCTCACTGGAAAAATATTATCTGCCCTGGACTAGTTATTTTGTTCTGTGAACCAATGTGAAACCTTGATTTTTGAAGAAAGCCAGGGGAGTCTTTTCTGTTGTTTTCTTTTTATGTATCAATCTTTCTAGTGAAGAAGTACACTTAACCGCTCAGTATTTCTCTTCTGCTTTTCATTTGCATTTATTTACTATGAGCCAAACCCAACAAGATCCTGCTGTCTCAGGGCATCATCACTACTGACAATGCTTTTGGGAATAGCATTATTAAGCCTTCTGAAAGAAGGACTGTAAGAGGAGTGCTAAATGTGCATCACCAGAACCTTCTTCCTTGACCCTCCATACCATCCATCTCCCAGTATGCCTTGTTTTCACTTGCTGCCAAGTAGGGCATCCAGTAGACACCATTCTGCCTCCCGAGACATCCTGCCAGGTAATTTGCCTTGCTCCTCAGCTCATTCTGGCCATTACCTTCTTGTTAGAGGGACAAGGATGTTACTTGTGACCATGCTGAAAGAAAAAATTTTGCAAAGGATAGAAGGGGCTGGTCCTAGAAGTAATTTTTGAGATGGAGAAAAAAAAAAAGTCTTGCTCCATATGATGCACTAAAAGGAGAGACAGTTGAGCTACTGGATTGCAGTCATCACAGGGAACGTCCACAGAATGTCTTCACCTCTTCCTTCCACCCTCATACTACAGGACACACTCTCAGGCACATGTGGAGAGTAGGACAGCCTGGGGATTGCTACCTGCTAGTTTGCAAATACTTGTTGATTTGCATGAGGTCACATCTTTTGGGTGCCACCTGACCTTTTGGCTGACATGGGGAAAGAAAGGAGGAGAATAAATGTCGTAGAGAGACAGGAGCTGGGCAATAAGCTGTCAAGAGTGTTGGAGAAAGCCAGGGAGCACTGTGAGATCCCAAGGGGCCTTATAGTCAACCAGTGACCTATTAGAGATTTTAAAACTCCTTCCAAGATTATTTAGAAGAGATATATTTCCTGTAGAACATACCCTGGGGTCATAAGGTAAAAACACATTCAGCTACTTTGACCTCAAAGGAATTATGTGGATTTGTATCTAACCTAATAATGAAGCAGAATATTGATCTGCCTCCACCACAACAGTTTTGAACTTCTGCAGTAAATATAGAAAGGATCACACCAACCTATCCTCACAGTCCAAAGTCCTTGAAAATAGTGCTTAGGATGTAAATCAAGCACATCAAGTCCCTATGTAACCAAATAAAATGTCCCTCTGGAATTATAGACCATTTCCACACATGACCAGACAAGAGAGACCAACTAAATTTCATGAAGTCTTAACCTGACATTTTTGAAGTCTTGATCATCCACTGGGAGTTCCTTGAACACAGTTGTATGTGCATGAAGTTGCTTGCATTTCATTTTCAGGCCTGAGCATTTAAGATTGCAGGGTGCGTGTGCAATGTCTGGAAACTAAATTATTACTATCATTAGCTCATTTTCTCCATGACAAAAGAGTAGTGAATGTTAGTTGTTTCCATTTTCCAGATGCTCCATTAATTCTGTGCTGGAGTGATATCATCGATCACCCATTAGAACAAATGTGAAGCTGTTCTCACTGGAACATGGCGTGATTGCTGAGAAGGCTTAGTTCAATGTGTCTGGGAAACCTCAATGTGAGCCAAGCAAATTCTTAGACACAGTACCTGGCATGAAAAATAGGTGTGATTTACTGGTTATGTTAGCTGCAGAAGTGTCCTGCGAGCTTTTGATTATTTTTTTCTTTCTGTTACTGACTGGAAATATCAGAACATGTATTAGAGATCAGACAGGATTTGAAATTATGCCCGTTTGCAGGAAAGCATAAACTGAACTGGCACATCCAGTAGTTTAACATTCTCACTTTGGCAGAGGCTAAGCAGTAGCAGCACTTGTATAATGAGCAAGTGTGTCAGTAGGCAGAGATAGAGACCCTTGGACCCTCCCCAGGAGTCATGTAGTGTATATTTCAAGGATCATAGCCACCACATAGCAGAACAGCAGGCAAGTGAACCTGCCACATGCATGTTTTAGCCAGCAGGGAACGGACATTGCTGCATCTCCTTAGTATGACCAGTTCAAAACTTCTTCAAAGAGTTCTTCAGGTGTCTTTAGAGTATGATGTCTTTTGTGGGCTTTTTTGTCAGGGTTTGAGTACATTACTTGAAAGAGTAGTTAGTCTGTGCAGCCTTTGTCTGGTTTCTGCTCAGAAGTTATTAAAGGAACAAAACCCCAACCAACAAACTCAAGCAAGAAATACAGAAACAAAAATGCCCTAGACACCTTTTTTATGTGGCTTTGTCCAAAACTTTTTGTGTTCAGCATATCACCTGCCAATATTTACAATTCACATGGCATTGCTAAGAGGAGTCAGGTGAGGTGAGCTGTTGCATTTGCAAGGAGCAGCATCCGTACTTCGGTAACTTCAGTAAAGTCACCTCGTTGCACCTGGCTTCAGTTTTTTCTGCTGTTTAGGTAGATTATTCAGGGCTGAGCTGTATATTGCAATTTAGGAAACACAGCTGCAATTTGGTCTCCTCTTCCTTCATCACATGACAACCCAAGATTTCTCATATCACAGGAGCGAGAGAGGTCTTCATAGAAGTTTCACTACTAGCAAGAAATCTAAGTTTTCCTGTAACAAAACCTTGAGTACATAAGAAAATAGCACTTAACTCTTGAATGATTCAAAATCATTCTTTAAATAGTCATAGAAAACTTCGATGCTTTAGTAGTGCACAAGAGTCCTCATCACTTCTATTTATAGGCATTAAAAGTTCAGGCTGCAAAAGGTGATGGTGAGAAGACTCTTATTATCTCTGGTTTATTCTTTAGAACAAACCAGTCTGTGCAGAGGTGCACAGTGACACTGGAAAGATGTCATGTAATGGAAATATGTCATCAACAGATGATGAATGCATGTAATTAATTGTAGGAGTATACACTCAAGATTATGTAAATCTACAGATAAAGGCATCAGAGCACTCAATCTTGAGCATACTCTTCTGTCTAGCCTCACCCTGTGCTATTTTGAACATCACAAGCATGCCAAATAAAAAGTCATTTCCAAATGTGCACAGAATAGAAATGTTAAAAATAACTGTCTTTACAGCATTATGTTGTTTCTCACATTTAAGAGCCTGTATCTGAAAATCATATTTTATCCAGTAAATCAGCTTGATACTTAACTTCACCCATATGCTTAAGATGGGCTGAATAATTCATACCTAAATATTTTCTCAAATGGCATTCTAGAGAAGGCTGGTCTGTCTGGAGGGCAACCAGAATTGTCCAATACATCCCCTCCCAGAGAGAAATCTCTACTCTCTTCTCATTAAAATGAGTGCCTAAATCTAACAATGTGTCTTCTTCGTAGGTGGCACATTCATCAAGGTGACAAACGATAAAAGATACCAACAGATGAATCCTGCTGCCCTGCTCAACGGTGAGAGAGACCTACAGAATTTGATTAGGTGGTCCATTTCCCCAGGCTGAGCAGAAGTCTGCTTTGCAAGATCCTCCTAGTCTGGTTGTCTTAAAATCAGGATAACTTTAGCCTTCTTATGATGATGTTTGCTAATCTGAAATCAATGCAACAACCTACTAAAGAGTGATGGCATTTCTACATGAGTTTCAATATTTTGGCTTTTTTTAAGCATTAGAAAAATGTGCTACCCACAAAGAACATATGGGGAAATGGAGAAATGTTTCAATCTATGAACACACGTCAGGACAAAGTTTTGGTCCTGAGTTAGGCAGAGCTGGAAGTGTGGGGACTTCTGGGGTGAGAGCCAGAGAAGAGCTCTCTTGGAAGTCAATATAACTCTTGTTGCTGTTCCCTAAGAGTGAAGCAGTCATAATTTCAGTTCCAGTAATATCTTGTGTCAGGTGAGTGAGTAAAGTAATACACCAGCAGACTCGTTGTGTTCTCCTATAATATTAAAGGACTAGTCAGATTTATATTTCTTTTTAGTCCTTAGAAGACTTCTCAATGTCTTGATCAATGTATCTAAACCAACTGATCAGTCATAGGGAAAGTTGTCCTTTCACAGTAGTTATCTAATCAGATCCTGGGCTAGAGTTCTTTATGCTGTTTAGCATATATGTAAAACACAAAAGTAGAGCATGAATTTCTACACCCAGCTTTGAAATATGACTGGCAGCAGAAAATGAGCATGGGAGATTCTGCTTACCTGCCACCATAAGGGCCTTTTGAGGACCACTTACACCAGAATACTTCAGAATTGCCCTTTCAATTCAAGACTATGTCTTCTCCCGATAATCAGCTGATTCATTTGTGCTTTCTTTTAATTGTCAAGGAAGCAAAAATTAAGTTTTACAAGGTGACACAAAAATACAGGTGGTAATAAAGCCTCTGCTGTTAAAAGCTTATCATTAATTTGGCACTATAGAAACAGGTAGGAAAAAGGAAAAAGGAATGCACACCTAGTGCTAAAGGACACTCATCAGATGATGCAGGTATCAATACAGTTTGTAGCATCCCTGTCACATTGATGTCAACAAGCAGCGATGTCCAAATCAGGTTTATTATTTCATTTTGCTATCAACAATCAGGGATATAAAAAAATCATCTGTAATACAGAAATCTCTGCAGTAATAACAACACAGAAAAAGATAGTCCATGTACATTTCTGGTAATATAAATGTTCAGTTTTACAGCAACTACTTTACAAACACAGAGAGAATAATTGTTCCACATTTTTTACCAGCAGCTTTTAAAGTCAGTATTGTGACTTTTTTTTGGTACATAATATGTTACTAACCAGAGAAGCACATTTGTGCAGCACTTGGTGTGCTTGCAGTGCTTTTGCAGTACTTCTTCAGAATTGCAGCATGCTCACATCTACATCAGAAGATTACCTTGGCCAGGCTCCCATTTGTGCCCCCAAGGTTTAGCAGTAGAGCGCAGCTCAGCTGCACACTACTAGACTCTCTGCCTCTTTCCATACTGGGTGGCCTTATCCATACCATATATAAGTAATATCTCTTGGCTCATGATATCTTCCAAAGTCTGCTTTTACATCCTGACAGTGCTAAAGCAATTAATTAGTATAGATAACTACACACTGGTGCTTGCACTCAACATTTGTTCCTGCTTAGCTTACCTGAGCTTGCCCAAGGGTAGGTTTGGGAAAATGACAGTCCTCCATGTGAGTTCCATTTTTAATTTAGAAGATAAAGACTTCGATAGTATGAACATGGCCAGAGTGGTCTAAGAGCAGACAACAGAGGGCATGGCACTGGCACATTTTGAAAATGTAGACTGGGAGCAGTGGACAAGGGTCTTGGAATGAGCTTCACTCCCGAAACTCTCTACCACAGGGCTGGCATCAGAGCAGAAAAACACACACTTTATTTTCTCCTGTCTCCTTACCATGTGCTAAGTGTTTACATGGGGGAATTTTACGAGTGCCAAGTAAACAATGCCATATTAAGGAAAGTATTAGAAGTGCAACAAGTGTAGGCAGCATTTAATATCACAACACAAGAACTATCTTCTTGCTTTCTTCAAACTTTTCCTTCTCCTCTCTCCAATTTTAACACAAGTTTGTTACAAAGTCAAAATCTAAATTACTAAAATATTTATCCAAACCAAAGGTGAAGAAGACCTTTCCTCTGGTATCCTCCATAGTTAATGCTCTGGAAGGCTTTTACATATATTTTCCTCTTCTATGACCTGTCCAAAATGTAATGTCTAGCACTGACTCAACAAGTCCAATGCAAACCATCCTGTGCAGCTGTTGCTGAGGCTGTGTAAGCCCCTGGAATGATGCTTTCTGTGAATACAACTGGCATTAACCTAGGAGGTGCTGCTATAGTTGGCTATGCCATATTAGCGTGGTTAACTAGGGAAACAAAGCCAGTCCAAACAACTATCTTGATTTTAATGTGCATGGAGTTACCAGGAGATTTTGCATTATCTGGAAAGACAAGCATAAGACTGGTGAACCAGGAACACCCACATGGTAAGAGTTAGGAACCTGATTTTTGCTTTTCAAGGATTTGGGGGGGTTGTCCCTTATTTCTGTGATAAGAGGTTCACACCCCAGTTACTCCACTAAGTGTCGCGGAAGGGGTAATTAGCTACTGCGAGACGATATTTCAAAAATATTAATATATAGTTTATTAATATTAAATAATCGGAACTCGCACCACCCCGACCACCATTTAATAATAATAATAATAATAACAGGCTCTTTGCAATGTTATGGAAACTATATACAGGTTATAACAGGATCTGGAAATAACTATTAAATATATACATTAACTAAACTCGATTTAAACTGGAAGAGAAGGTTTGTGGCCAGTATGCCGCTTGCGGCCAGTACGCCGCTTGCTCACTAGATGGACTCAAGGAGCAACTTTCTGCTTATGGCAGAAGGCAATCAATGATTACAAGAGGCTTTGGCATTTACTCGTAAGAGGTATTNTAAGTCAGGGCTTTGAAAAGTCAAAGTTAATTCTTCCTCATGATAATTAAGCTTTATGATTATAATTAAACTTTATGCATATATTTATATATGGGAATCAATATCTGCATAAAAAAGGGAAATCTACACCTTATTTGTACTTATTATTTATATAAGTCAGAAAAATGTTGTATTGCTCTGTTTATTTTAAAAACATCAGCCTGTATTTTCTTTTTTCTTATTGGTGGCAGTTGCACGATTAAGCTACTCTCTAATAAATTTTGGATCAGCAGACACTATTACCCTGTACTAAAATTTCTCCCCAGTAATGTAGATTTATGTGTTTGGGGTAAATAAGCAGAATGCCTGAAAATGGAGGCATGGCCTCTGAAAAGATATATTGCACTTTTACCATGACCTTTAATTTGGAGATTGATGCATTATTAAACAGTTTATTGCTAAAGATTTGTGGTATTCATTTATTTTTTTTCTCAAATCTGCCACCCTTAGGGCTAGAGAAATTTGCTGTATCCTCCAGGTACTAATTTTGCCCCACTCATAAACAGTAAAAACATTCCAATCAAGCAGATTTTGGCATTGGAATCTCAAAGAAAGCAAACTTTTTTTCCCCCCTATTCTCCTCTGACACAATGAAAGTTTCATTATGATCTTTAAATATTGGCTTTGTGAAGTTTAGCCTGATTATGAGGATGTGATTCTTCACCAATTTTCTACTAATGTGCCTAAGCCACATCTTTTGATGTCCTTCTCTCAAAAAAAAAAAAAAACAACAAAAAACAAACAAACAAAAAAACCCCAAACAAACAAACCCAAAACCAACCAACCAACCAACCAAAAACAAAACAACAACCAAAAAAAACCCCAACCCAACAAAACTTCCTGGAATTACAGCAATGAGAATTCATGAAACACGCATGAGGAGCCTTGCCATACGTTTTCCTTGCTGTCATCCTGTGGTGGAGGCACAACAAAGAGTAAGAATGGTCACTGGAGAGAAGTTTGCCTTCCTTTTGGCAGGACTAAACAAAAAAGGCAGGTTGCACTGCTATTCTCTGCTTCCCTGAGGTCTCTGGAACCAGAAAGTCAAAGCATGATTTATAGCTGTCCTGAAGAAATGAGTGTTGGGTCCAGACACTTGTTTTTTAAGATTCTGTGAGCCTGTTTGCCTCCTGTTTAACACTGCTGTCAAAAGGATGCAGCTTTTGGAGAAAGGTAAAACTTGTAGTTGTGACTCCAACACATTGAACACAGCTGCTACTCCAATAGATGAGACAGCTGCACTGTGAATCACAGAATGTTAAAGGTTGGAAGGGACCTCCAAAGATCGAGTCCAACCACCCCTGCCAAAAGCAGCATCACCCAGGGTAGTCTGCACAGGAAAGCACCCAAGTGGGTTTTGAAAGTCTCCAGAGAAGGAAACTCCACAATCTCTTTGGGCAGCCTGCTCTAGGCTCTGTCACCCTCACTGTAAGGAAGTTCCTCCTCACATTGAGGTAAAACCTTCTATGTTCAAGTTTGTATCCACTGTTTCTTGTCTTATTATTGTGCACCATCAAAAAGAGTTTGGCCATAGGCACTTGACACTCAATGCTCGGGTATTTATAAACACTGATCAGATGCCCTCTCAGCCTTCTCTTCTCCAGACTAACCAGCCCCAGGGGCCCTCGGTGCCTCTCCCCAGGGAAGGTGCTCAAGCCCCCTAACCCCCCCTGTGGCGGTCCATGGGACTCTCCCCAGCAGATCCCTGTCTCCCGCAAATTGGGGAGCCCAAAACTAGACACAGTATTGCAGGTGTGGTCTCAGCAGGGCAGAGGAGAGGGAGAGAAGAACCTCCCTAGAGGTGCTTGACACACTTTTCTTGATCACCCCAGGATGCCATTGGCCCTCTTGGCCATGAGGGCACATTGCTGGCCCATGCAGGACTTGCTGAAAGACCTCACGCTTTGTGTATATATATATATATATGTATGTGGAGAGAGAGAGAGAGATATTTATAATTTGTATTTGGTTTTCTTTTTCATCTTTATTTCTTAGTTTTCCTCTTTATTTCCTCATTTTTTCCTCTCAGACAGGTGTGACTTGCTCTTCTTCAGCCAACATAGTGAGCCAGTGAAGATGTCTGGTTACTACTCCAAGCAGAAATGACAAAGGGTTGGTCATGAAAAGGCTGGTTTCAATGCAAACACTACAGTCCAGTTTTCATTTTTATTATTTTGTTGGGGGTTTTTGTTTGTTTGGTTTTGGTTTTTATCTCCCTACCTTCCATTCCATCTCCTATTTTCCTCCATCTTCTTTTTCCTTTCCATCTCCTTCCTTTCAGCACCACCACCCCTTTTCCACCATATCTGCCCCTTTCCCAGCCCACACAGCTTATTTCCCCAAACCCAGAGCACCTGGGTTCTGCTGGAGTCTCCTCCCACCCCAGGTGTGACCATTTTGCCCTCCCTGCCCACTCCCCTATATAATCAGCCCCAGGAAAAGCAGAAGCCCCAAGCTTGCCCATCTGGGCAGAGGGATCCCATTCCCATCATCACTGGTAAGTCCCTATGAGGCACACTGGGTGAATGGTGAAGGGATTTACAAAAGGCCGGGGGGCCTGGTGGCCCCCCGGTTAGTTAGGACTAGGTTTGATGCTTCCTCTAACATTACCTGTGGATGTTGGCTCGGCCTCCTTGCTTAGACTGAGCTCCTCTATGTTCAGCTGCTTGTTTCTGCTCACTTGTAAAACTGTAAAAATGCCAGGAATAAATCTGTGAAATGTGTTGAGAAGCAGTGAATTAGCATGGAGGAAATGTCTGAGAATCACTAACAAGGAAAATGGAATAAAACTTGAATCTCATTGACACTCTGTTATGTCAGAGTGGCTAAAGCTCTGTCTTGTTTTGTAACTAAGTTAAAACTAGCTTTATTCAGTAGGAGGTGAAATCCTGACTGTGTTAAGCCAGGTCAGGGCAGTAGATGACTATGATGCAGTTCAGGATTTTACTTTATTAAGCTGCTTGACAGCCACAGGTTTTTACAAATTGTTATCTCAAACCATGTGTGTTTCTGCTTCACGCTGTATTAGTTTTCGTGTGGACTAAGCAAGCTGCAGTTCTTCAGATGCTCTGTGGGTTGATTGGTGAATATATTGATTTGTTCCCAGGTGGATGTGGTAGTTTTAAGGCTTATCGGAAAATTCCAATAAGTGAAGTCAAGGCTTTCCTGAAAGCTCAGTGCAGAATCTAACTGAATTAGATCACTAAATGTGAAAGTGAAAATGAAGTCTCTAGCATTCATTGGTTTGCTAAGAGGGTGTGCTGGTTTGAGGCTAATTGGAATATTTTAATAGAGAAAATTATAGGCTGTGAAAAGGAAACAATGGTGATGTCTACTTCACTCATAGGCTTGCTGAGTTTTTTAAGAAAAAAGTACTAAAACCAAAGATAAGTCAGTCTCTGGGGCACAGCGTCTCGGGCAGTCTAGCTTCTGGTTTCTCCTCTCTGAGTAACCTCACTAACCACTTTTCTTCTAACCCCTTAGCTGATCCTCAAAATTCTCCTTGTGCATAAGGCAAACGTTGGGGTAAGGTATAGGGGTGGGGAGAAGGTGGAAGGGTGGTTGGGAGCCCCTCCTGGGGTCTCTGGTTTCTGGGAGGGATGTTGTGTTTCTGTATTACCTTTACCTTGTTTATTTCTGTAAATATTCCTGTATATAGTGTATATATCTGCTTGTATATTGTGCTGAGCTGTAAATATAGCTTCATTCCTTAACTTCCAGCTGGCAGAGTTCTAGTCTGGGTCATTTTACAAAGTGTGTGGGGGGGTGGGTAACTCCCAAACCATCAGAGAGGGGGTAAACCAGCAATGCATAAACAACTTTGATCTCTTGGCGTTTGGGTTCCGGCATGTGAATTGTCCTGGGTGCAGAGCCCAGAAGGCATGGAGCTAATGTAATAATTTTTAAAATATTTTATTTAGAGTGAAGATCTTTATGGATAGATTCAAATAACCACTTCTGGAAAACCATTACTTGAAGGTTGGCACTCAAAACTACTCTTTAATCTGCTCTCAGAAGAGTAGCTTCAAGTTATTCTCCATGAAAAGATTAACATGGTTTCAGGTGATGATGATCACAGAAGGAGGAACGTCCCCACACCACTGAGCTGAAGACTTCTACTGCTTCCCTTGTGCAAGCTTCATTTCTCACCTTGGAGAGCCCAGTCTGGGCATGAGGAAGATGTGAACACAAATCATCTACTACTGCTGCAGCAAGCAGATGTAAAGGAACAGAGAGAGCACGAAGGAGAGGGAAGTTATGGAGCAGCCCAGGGTAGGATAACTGAGATTAAAAGCAAAGCAGATCCTTTCATCTCTGATGTTTTGCTCTAGTTTAAAACTACAGAGAGAGAGTGAGTATATTCTTATTTTTCAATTTTTCCTTTGAGGTGCCTCCTTTTTTTTTCCCCCCCTTTTCTCATTTTCATTGCAAATGCAATGCAAATAGCTTTACAAACATGACAGAATTGTTTCATAATCATCACAAAATCCAGGTGCTTGTGCTTGTAGAAACTTGAGCAGCCAAATACATCTGTGCCCTTTTGGCTGTATTTACCAAACCTCAGAGTTTATCTGCCTAATGAGTAAGGCCCAGACACAAAGTTTGAATGCGTATCCTCCAAAATCTGAGCTTATAACTTTTGGATCAACCTCCAGTGTAGCTCAAAATTCTTTTATTTAGCTGTCAGTCATGATCATAAAACTCAGCAAACTTGGCTGCATTCTGTCAGTTGCATGGAATAAAACACCCAACAGTGCACCAAGGTTTTATCTTCCTTTCCTATTGAACCAAAGTAACTTGAACAGCACCTTTTTTTTTCTTTTTTTAAATTTTTTTTTAATTATAATCAAGCTGCTGACACACCTAGTGCAGTTAAATTATTGTTAAAACTCAGGAACACAAAGGAAAGTCTCTTGCCATCCAGCATATCTAAAAGAAGCTTTCACTCCAAGCTATGGGACTATTCTTTGTGTCTTCTCTTGTAAGATCAGCATGCATGAGCAAAGAAGCTGTAAAATCTGTGGACACATTTTCTGAACCTTCATTACAAAATGACCTGAGATGACAATTAGTCACAGTGACTCTATTGGGTGTCCATTCATTAAAATTCCATAATTCTTTTTGAATTCATCCTATTTCTGCTATTTAAGTGTTCACAAGCCCTAGCAAAACAGAAGTCTGCCACAGTCATCCTTGTTAAACTTGCAGTATATTGGACCATAGTCAAGGCCTTCTGCAAAATGTTTGTCCCTCTGAAAGGACAAACAGGAGGAGTCCATTATATCTCCTCCAGTCAGTCTGAATGTCCTTATTCCAGTCTCTGACTGCACAACATGGGAGCAAAGACCACTTTCCAGAGACCTCTGTGTCCATGCTTCTTCAACAAGGTGGCTGGGAAACACGGCATGGACCCTACGTATGTTTTGCTCACAGTCTTGGTGGCAAAACTATCTATGCTGGTTTGAGGCTAATTGGAATATTTTAATAAAATTAGATTATAGGCTGTGAAAAGCGAACAATGGTGATACCTACTTCACTCATAGGTTTACTGAGATGTAGAAAAACAAGGACACATATAGATAAGATAGTCTTGCTCACTCTGGAAGCTGGTGTGTCTTCTGCTTTCTGCTGTGTAACCCAACTAATCATTTTGCTTCTACCCCCCCCTTGATGATCTTCCAAACTCACCTTGCACATAAGCCAGACCCTGGGGTAAGGTAGAGGGGTGGGGAGAAGGTGAAAGGGTGGTTGGGAGCCCCTCCTGAGGACTCTGATTTCTGGGAGGGGTATTGTGTTTCTGTATTACCTTTAACTTGTATATTTCTGTAAATATTCCTGTATATTGTGTATATATCTGCTTGTATATTGTGCTAAGCTGTAAATAAAGCTTCATTCCTTAACTAGCCGGCTCAGTCTAGTCTGGGTGATTTTCATAGTGTGTGTGTGTGCGGGTAACTCAGAAACCATCACACTACCTCATCCATTTTCCCTTCAGGTACAGTATGTGCACAAGCTCCTGCCCTCAGTCGAGTTCTCTGACTTGGCTTAGATCCCCTCTTTGTCTCAGGTTTGTGCAGTTTGTGAATGAAAGGAGAGGGTGGACCTGAAAAAACGTCTATGACAATTACAATTCAAAGTAAAGTCCCTGGCCCAACCCCCACTTTTCTACTCTTACTTTCTCTTCATGGACTGTCTCTGCCTTAGGGAAAATTTCTGAGGAGGACATGTTTGTTTGCTTTGCTACCTACTCATCTGTAACAGCGAGTATCTGCTGGCTTCCAGGCTTGTGCTGCACTGCTTGCTTCCATCGTGCTGGCAAAGACAGCCCACGGGGAGCTGTGCACAGCCATCGACAGATAAACACTCTTGCAAGTGCAAACAGAGGGCAGGCAGAAGCCATTATATTTACATAATTAAGTACACCACTTAATGAATTCCCGCTAGACCGTGGTGTGGAAGGGTGATTATGAACAGGGCTGGGGAATGTTGTGCTTCAAACTCCAATAGGGATTCAACTAAGAGCTGGCAATTAACATTTGATGGTTGACTTACTGCCAGTTTACTTGATAAGGGGTAATGATGTCTGTTTAGGTAGAGTTAGAGGGCTTTTCACTGATCTTCACTACGAATGTTCATCTAATCCAGTTTCACCTTCTAAAAATTTATACCTAAAAATAATATTTTTAAAAAGGAGGCAAAAAAAGATGCTATTTTAAAAGTAAAGGCCTGAGAATTGGAAGGAAGCTGAACTTTTTAATGTTTATAAATATGTAAAGGGTGAGTGCCAAGAGGATGGAGCCGTGCTCCTCAGTGATGTTGAAGGACAGCACAAGGGGCAATGGGTGGAAGTTGAGGCACAGGAAGTTTCATGTAAACATGAGAAGGAATTTTTTCACTGTGAGGGTGACAGAACACTGGAACAGGCTGCCCAGGGGGGTTGTGGAGTCTCCCTCTCTGGAGATATTCAAAACCTGTCTGGATGTGTTCCTATGTGATCTGGTAGAGAGGATCCTGCTCTGGCAGGGGGATTGGACTTGAATTATCTTTTGGGGTCCCTTCTAGTCCTTGACATTCTGTCATTTTGGTGGTGTGTGTTTTGGGTTGTTTTGTTTTTTTTTTGTGTGTGGGTGTTTTTTAAAGTGTGTCGGGTCCTGAAGGGTGTGGAGAACTGTTTTGAAAATGTCATAGAGCCCCTTAATCCCTCAAAGGTCATCAGGAAGAAAGAATGAAGTACTTTTTGACAAAAATTATAAACCAGATGATATTTGGAAGATTGGTATAAATGGAAGCTTTAATATAGAATTCTTCAAATGCAGCCCATGAAGAACTCCACAACATGAGCTCTAACAACCCAATGTAAAAATTTAGTGTTATGTTGGTTTTTTTTTTAAATAAGAAGCAGTGATTTTCTTTTTTGAGAAGGAGTTAAAAGGAAATAGAACAACTTTTTCAAAGCAATACATTTATTTCTAATCAGGAATTAAAATACAGCTTGAAGCAAAACTCAGTTTGCCTAAAGTTACCAGTAAATGCTCCTACAGTGGATCTTATTGTGATAGACAGAGATTCAATGCTATCTAAAATGTGCTGCACAATTCACAGGGAACGCTCACAAGGTGTTTCTTACATTAATAAGGCCAGCCTGATTCAAAGCTTGACATATTAAGTAATAAACTCTCATGGAATAAATCTCAAATGATAACTTTTTCCTTCTCTACTAAAAAAAAAAATAGAGTAACAGAATATTTCAGCTCACAGCAGGACAGGCTAGTTAGCACTGGAATTTTAAACAGGAGGAAGTGATTTTTTTATCTCAGGCAACCAATAGATCTCCTTTCTCTATCACAATTTATTATCTGCCTGTCACTAAAGGGTGTCTCCCAGCCATAGTGAGTGGAGACTGACAATATACATATGGTCTTCTCAGTACATGACTTTTTAAAACCATTTTACCAGGAATTGAAAGGAAATCCTGACCTCCTGGTGCAATAGAGAAGCCAAAGCCTCAGTGAAGTCTTCAAATTCATTGTGTATCACTGTGCAGCTTGCAAAGCACCTATGTTTTGAAGCTCATGGTGCAAATACTATGGATCTTCCCATATCCAGACAGAACTTTAACAGATCCTTTAATTTCTTAGAAATCCATGAATGTGAAGCTTAGCTACTGGTTCTCAGCTTAGGGAGCAGTTTAGGCAGGAACTGATGCTCCTCAAGAAACTGTTTTCTTCAGCTAATAAAGGATGTTGTAATTCATTAGATCTCTATGAGGTAATGGCAAAGGAGCATTTTGTAATGATTCATCAATGAAAGATTACCTCTGATTATACTGCTGCTTTAGTGACAAACCCTGGGTTGTCAAAACCACTTTTTGTTCCTCTGACACAAACTGACACCAGCTGCTGATTATGCAAGACTTAAATCCAAACCCTGAGCCTGAAATTGAATGAGGACTTATAAATAATGTATCAATAAGGTAAATTATGGAAGAAATAATTCCAGGAGGTGTCTGGGCTCATCGACAAATTAGATAACAAAGAGGTCTTTTTTTCCCTACTATCTTAAATAAGCAAATTGAAGTGGGATTTCCTCAAGAGCTTCCTCAGTGCTTTCTTAGCAGCTACTTGGAGTTCCTTGTCAATGTTGTTACAACCAGAATTTGTAAAATCTATCATAAACCTAGAAAAATCTACATTTTATTGTCCCTCATGAAATGTAATTTAAGGTGCTTTCTTGCTCGACTGGCATTGTGGGGGTATCTGTTTCTCTTCTATTGTTTCCATCTTCATTGAGGGGATTTCGTTGGAGATGTGAGAGCATCCCTAGAGCACCACAGTCCGAACAAGTACAAGGTTGGAGGATTGTGCATTAGCCTCTGTGACTCTTACTCTCCAAAGTGATGGGCAGGGACCCAGGATGACACTGTGTAGATTGCAGTGCTGGGGGGTACACTTCCATGACCTTGTTTCTGGCGTCAAGTGTCATTACATTATCATTATGAAGGATTTCATCTCTAAAAGCCTTTTTAGAGAGATTTAAGCATCTTGTAGGTTCATAACCTTATCTTCCTTTTGCATTGAGAGGGAGCAATCATTCCTGCTGCCCTTTGTTAGAGGAGAAATTCAGTACCTATCTCTGCAAACCATTCTGCACAGTTCGCTCATGCTCCTTTTCAAGTTGAACAGCCTAAAATCCTCAGTAAAGACTATTTCCAGGTCTTGATTAATGTATTTAATTAGTAATTTAAATTACTTCTGTAAAACAAATACAAATGCTGTTGTAACAATGCCAAAGAGGTTGGAGGTTCATAGTCTACTGACAGAATGGTTGCCAGTTGACAAGTAAGACACCTGCCTTAAATCAGCAGTAGGTACTCAAATCCCTTTGTAGCTTAGTGGAGTTATACCTCACATACTCCTGTGAGTACCAGAGATTTGAGTGAAGGATGCTGTGTGATGCTGGGATGGACCAGTATCTTTGCTTCTGATTGCTTTTCCTGTGGAAATTAAAATCCCATGGCTTCCCAGTCACCAGAGGCCACTCTGGATGCTAAGCAGACTCTAAGAGAAAAGAGGGAACTTGTCCGACCGATGTACAAACTAATAAAATTATTTTTGTATTTAGGACTAGACAAGTAGATTTTTTTATTTTACAAGTTTTACTTGTAAGCAAAGGTATAGTCCCTCTGTGCCACCCTGGACGTCTATTTTAGAATGAGAAAATTAATTTTAGAGACATTTTTTCTGTGCACAGACTCTACAGAACTCAAGGTGATTAGCGCGGACTTTGGCAATGAATTTTTAGATGACTGACACAAGTGAGAAGAACCTGATCCAGGAGGACAGGACAATTGTTCATTGTCTGACAATGATGATAAAACCCCTCCCCATATTTTAGCATAACATCTGGTTTCACTGGACTGCAACTGGTATGCCAGGTAGCCTTCTCCTAAATATTCAAGTGGCAAGGTGTTGTCACAGGCTTCACATTATAAATGTACGGCTGAGCTGTGCTAGTAACAATTGTTACTTCCTTCATAGTGTGCAGTGCTCTCAGCTGTATAGGCTAGCATTATTAAAACTACTGGTGTAATGGATAGCAACAGGGGATACATTTGTATTAAATGATCTGTAGCCATTGTGTCACTGAATTGAGCTAATATCATCACATTGTGGCACAGTAGCTTGGAAGAACATCTTCCTAGCTTATCTAATACCATCAAAATGAGATTCTTGGGCTTACTGCAGGCAGATTTCTCTTCATCTGTGAATTTTATTTGGGAGGGACTGATGTTCCAGTTCACTGTTTCCAACTCATCTTTGAAAGCCTGCTGAAGGATCCAGTGAGAAATGTAGCACAACTAAACTCCATGGCACAGCTTCTCAAGACGAGTATCTGCAGCTATTACAGAAGAAGTGTCAAAGAAAAATCTCTACTGTGATTTTTTTTTTCAAACTTAGCTCATGCAATATAACTCTTGACTTTACTACAGTAACACACCTGATTAGTAACAGCAGAGACAAGTAGAGAAACAGATGCCATACATAAAGAATCAAATTTTGTCATCTGTGCTATACATTTAATGTGTCTGGAAATCACCAGTGATTCATGAGACTGACCTTAGCTTCTCAGTTCCCTTTAGATCTCAGCAGAGGGAAATCAACAGCTTAGTCCAAATTGTTCTTTGTAAAATTATTCCACTGGGATTTTCCAAATCTTCACTGCAGCAGCCATCTGAAAATGTTGTGCTCTTTGACTCCATTGCAAGGGGCTCTTTCAGAAAAAACATGGCATTAATTTGTAAAATCATTGTTTCTTTTAGTAAGAGTAGGTTGTCCTTATAAAGAAATTACAGTATCACAGTATCACAGTACAAGCAAGGTTGGAAGAGACCTCAAAGATCATCAAGTCCAACTCATTACCACAGACCTCGAGACTAGACCATGGCACCAAGTGCCACGTCTAAACGTGAACACCTCCAGGGACGGTGACTCCACCACCTCCCTGGGCAGCCCATTCCAGTAGCGAATGACTCTCTCANAGACATTTGCAGTCTGATAGGGACTTCTTTTGTGTGAGAAGACTTGAGACCAGGAACTGTATGAGTTCCACTGTTCTGAATATTTTTCTTTTCAATTAAAAAACCCTGCCACATTGATAAATGTATCTATTTCTTGTTGTTTTTTGGTTTGTGGGTTTCTTTTCTTTCTCTTTTAATTTTAATAACTGTTCTTTCTCCAGAAACTTTACATGGAAATACCAAGCATTTTCCTGATTTAAAAGCCTCATACAGCCTTAGTCTGAGAAGAGGAGCATACAAGTGAAGACTCAGCCTCTAGCTCAAATTCCTTTTATTTTGACACATTCTCCAGCCTGGTACATGTTCAGTGTTGGTACTGCTCCTCTGTCAGCTATGTTATTTAAATTGATTCATCTACCTCTGTTCACCACAGAGGTGCATATATTTTCTAGCCAGTTTCACTGGTTGATTGCCAGTCTTACGTTGTCCTCTTGTTAATTGCAGCAAGTGACACTGAGTCAGGAACAGGAGCTGTGGATACTATGAGGACATGGGGCTTTATTTTTCATATATGCATAGCAATTGAGCAGTGCTTCGAATCCGAACCATTCAACCTTAAATATGTGCAGAGTGCAGATGAAGAGATCTGAGATAATTCTAATGGCTTAAGTGCAAATGGCAAATCCACCGGGAAATGATTCCCCCTTATTTTCACTGCAGTCTATAGATAGAGTTTTCTCTTTAGCCTCCTTCTCTCATTATTTCCTCCTTTATCTACAAGAAACAAGGGAAAAAAATCTTTGCTACTGAGGGCAAACAAATGAAATGATTGCAGCTGTGTTTTCAAACTGCAAGACTAGCATAATCAACTCCCATGGGGGTTAGTCGTCCACTGTGAATATTAATTGATTAATCCAGGTGCAAGCAGCTCAAAGAGAAAAAGCTCTGCTCTGGTGAGACCCCATCTGGAGTGCTGTGGCCAGTTCTGGAGTCTTCAGAACAAGATGGACATGAACCTGTTGGTACAGGTCCAGAAAAGGGCCATAAAAATGATTGGAGGGCTGGAACACCTCTCTCCTATGAGGACAGGCTGAATTGGGATTGTTCAGTCTGAAGAAGAGATATCCCAGGGATATCTTATTGTGGCCTTTCAGTACTTAAAGGGAGCCTGTAAGAGAGATGGGGACAATCTTTCTAGTAGAGCCTGTTGTGATAGGACAAGGGGTGATGATTTTAAATGAAAAGGGAGACAATTCAGACTAGGTATATGGAAGATGGTTTTTGGTGAGGTTTTTTTTGTTTGTTTTGGTTTTGTTTTTGTTTTTTCAATAAGGGTGGTGAAATACTGGCACAGGTTGCCCAGAGAGGTAGTAGATGCCCAATCCCTGGAAACAATCATGGTCAGGTTGGATGAGGCTCTCAGCAACCTGATATGGTTGAGTCCCTGCTCACTTCAGGGAGGTTGGACTAAATGACCTTTAAAGGTCCCTTACAATCCAAATAATTTGATTCTATGGAAAAAAAAAAACAAACCAAAAACACCCAAGCATTACATAACAGTTTCTCCAATTCTGTTGATGAGATCAGGGAAACCTACTCATCAATTATAACTGCATTTTTTACAAAATCCTCATGTGACTGTGAGATATTACCAGATGAAAGCAGATTTTTCAGAAACACAGAGAGAGTCTTAAAACAGGTTAACTGACAAACCACCCCTTGCCCCCCATTTCTTTATGTATTGTAAATTAAAACAGTAACAACAACAAAATGTAAAAATGCCCTTCCAGCATTTTAGCTATTTCCAATGTTTGATATCTGTGCAGGGGAAATAGAAGCATTTGTTCCAGCTGAACAGCAGGAAACAAACTGAATTTATCAGCAAAATAGAAGCATGAGTTTTGGTTTACATTAAATTTGCTATCCTCGAGGGAGCCACACAGTGTATGGCCAGACTATGTCAGTTGGCTCCCAGGACAGAAAGTGGGTCCCCACTTATGAAAAGCAGAAAATTGTGGTTCCATTTTTTGAGAACTCTTTTTTCCATACCAGGCAGCTCCATGCCACTTCTCATTTTCTCACATTCACTATGGACAAGGAGATACCAAATATCAAATGCCTCCTCCCAGTACTAACTTGCTCTGTAATTCTTCTTGTACCCAGAAACAAGGCCTTCAGGTTGCTATAACTCATTTTTTATTGGTGATGAAACAGCACAGAGGTGGCTTGTAACAGGCAAAAGAACTGTCTCTAAGCTTCTACTCTTTATCAGATTGTGTTCCACCTTTGGCATGTAATTTAAATCCTTTCACAAATGGTTTTGATAATAGCATAGGATAGCTCCCTGGATGAATCACTGTGAGGAAACCCTTCCCAGCACAACATGAAAGAGAAGCATTGAGTGAGATGGACATAGTGGGGTTGTGGAAGACAAGGAAAATGAAATGCTTCCTATTTTCTCAATTTTGCTTTAAAATAGCATTATGTTTATTCTTCTTTTCCCTTCCCACTGCCCACCAATTTAGTCAGTCACACTGTCTTCCTTTCCACCCGCTTTGTCCAGGTAATTGAAATAGTTATTCATGTGCAGACCTCTTTTTTTCTGTCCTGAGAAATATGTTCAGCCTTTCTCATTCAGACATGCATTTTCTCTATAGACCCATATTCAAAGTCTTTGTCAATGCATGTTGCAGTTATTACAAGTTAAAGTAACAGCACAGGGAAAGTTCCATAGTGAGAAAGGCATCTGGTAAATTCTCCATCTGGTCCAGAAATTTTGTTCCATACTTTTTTCTTTTTTTTTCACTAGTAACTGAAAAATCAAATTGTCAAGAAGGTGCATTTCCTCCATTTTAGACACCATACATCAATCTATTGAGTATTACAAGCTAAGGAGGCTAAGAGGCAGCAGGTGCCACAGTGAGGCATTTGTCAAATGATGCTCCTGCTTCCTAGAAGATTGTCAAACCCAGAGGTGCAGGACTAAACAAATCTGAACAATGATTTTCTTCCCCCACATTAGATGTGTGCTAGTGCAAAAAAAAAAAAAAAAAAAAAGAAAAAANAAAAAAAAAGAAAAAAGAAAAAAAAAAGATCCTACATACTTCATTAACAGGAGAAAAATCTATTTATTCTGTTAGAATAAGGCAGGCATGGAATTAGTGAGGTCATAAAATAGAACAGCTCCAAGCAGAGAAATAATTCTCTGATGCAAATCAGATAAAGTCTGTACCTTCATTACTTCCTAACCCAGAAAGCTATTTCCTCATCTTTGTGCTGGTTTGAGGCTTCCAAACCATCACAATCTTTTAAAGCATTGCTGCTCTTGTTTCCCAAATCAGAGCAGAGAGTGTCCCCTGGCTTCAACGTGTAATGCCATGTGAGTAGTCTCCATCCACAGCTGTCCAATCCATGTGCTGGAGAGTCCAGAGAGCAGTTCAGAACAATAGACACTTCATCAGTAGGAATTAGGACTTGTGAATGTGTCTGGCCTGTTCTGCATCATCTGCTCTTGATGACACACTTAGAACAGACGGAAGCATGGGCAGCTTGGGGCAAAGCTGGAGTAAAGTAGCCAATTAAATCAGTCTTACTCCCACTATACACTGATTACACTAGCAGCTGATCTATCATTCAGCTCTGTTTCTTGACACAGGCACTAGCTGTATTTGTTTGGTGAGATGTTGCTTTTTTTAAATAACAATTAAAAAAAAATAATTCAAACAAATGACTCTCCATTGCCCTGCACCTTCAGCCTGTCTTTGACAACTACACAAAGCAGATGTGAAGTAGCACCCCTTTGGAGACAGAGGATGAGAAGGATCATAGCCAGATTCCGCGCAACGGAGGCAGGCATGCTTCAGCTGAAATCAGGGTGCAACTCCAATGATGGAGACCATAACAGCTTCAATAAGTTGAGGGTCTGCCTGCAGTTCTAATATCCAAATTGCTCTGCATATTTCTTACCTGAACACGTCTATCCTTAGAGCACTCATCACATGGCATTGCCTTGTCACACAGATGTAACTTCTGGTGACACAGCAAGAGGATATTTTCTCTCAGCAGGTGGAAGGAAGCACCTGACAGGTGCTTTCTCCTGTCCATCTTTGGCATCTAGTCATCTTTATTGATCCTTACACTGGAAATGTTCCACTCTGAATGTAGTATTGTATAACACTCTCAAATGACATTAATTCTCAGGTGACAGCTGACCCTACTCAGGCCTCCATAAATAATGAACATAGCATCTGTCAAAAAGAAAGACCTTATAAGTGTTTCATTGACTTCACTTCTGCTCACTTTTACCAGCTCCAAAGGCAGACAGATCCATCGATACCTTCCTCACATGCACAGACAGAACATCTACCAGGCTGGAGCCACTTTGCAGCAGCAAGAGGACCTCAATGACAGGCACATCCCACTATATAGAGTCCACAAAGGACACATTGAATCTACCCAGGCATTAGCCACCACAAAGTGATGTGGTTTACTTTATCCTCTTGAGCTTATGGTGGTAGTTGTAGCAGGCAGGTAAAGTTTTAGCTCTTACAAGAGTCTGTAACAGTGACGTCTTCACAGAGGTAAGGTGTGAGCTTCAAGTCACATCCTGGTCTGCTCAAAGCTGCAGTGTAAGTCATTGAGATGAGAAAATGTCAATAGCTGAAAAAAACTAAAAATCTGCTAACAGTGTGCAAAAAAAAAGGTAAACTCCACAGCAGTTAACCAGTCTATCCTTATATGCATTTTGCTCTGTAGCACTGTTCCTAGCCTGGAGCTTCTGACCACACTAGGCGTGGCTAGCTGGGGCACTCACAGCAGGGAAGCAGCGAAGGGATACAGGCAGTAATAATGCTGGCCATGTCCCAGTCTAGCTGGTGTGCAGTCACACAGCCTACATGCTCAGCAGCCAGGCTGGGACCTTTCTGTGTTGCTAAATACTTCATGAAACCCAAGAGACAAACTGCTTCATAGCTGCAGCTCCACCACCAATAGTTATCCCAGAAGGTTTCAAATGCACCAGCACCAACGCTGGAGCATGGGGATGCTGCTTGTGGTCAAATCCAGAGATTCAAAACAACCCCTCAAGTTAATCTTCTCCACTTGGAAATGGACTGATTCTTTATAGTTCCACCAGGGAGAGGTTTTCTGTGTCTTTAGGAACTTACTGCATCGTATTAACAAGACAAAAGTGTTAGAGACTAAAATACCCTGTGCGAGGAGAAGATATTTGGTATGGGAGGGCTTTCTAGTATCACTGATGAAGGACTAATTAAATCCCATAGATAAATCTTAAGCTTGGGAGTTTCAACTGCAAACACAACCATATTTTTATAAGTGAGGCAAATAGAAGCAGTTAACAGAGAAATGTGATGAAGTCTCTCCTAGTTAGAGCTCTTAAGATGGGCTCAATTCTGGAATCTCAGGTCACAGAAACCATGTCAGATCTTGGATTTATGGTCATTTATACTGGCTAATCTTCTAGTCTTACCTATCTTACTAAAAGCTATGTTCCGTTTCATCCACAACATATGGTATTCAACACAGGAATTCCTGACAGGATGAAAGTCTATGGCCTATGTCGTCAGACTGGATGAACAAAACAAACTTTTCCAGCCTTAAAATATCTGTAGAACAGTTAGTTTAAGTCACTGGAATTGTATGGATTTACACCAGCTGAGAATATACCCTGGGTTCAAACGAGCATGATAAAAGTGATATAAGCAGACAGTGAGCCAGCCCTTTTGCATCCTACTGAGGAGCAACCCTTTCTGTTCCAGATGGAAATTCATCCCATTTTAGAAGCAGCAGACTTTTTTCTTTCCCACTTTGATTTGGAATTTGTCAGACATTGTGGGGAGAAAAAGGCTGTGAGGCAGGTGCTTAGAGAACCACATTAAATTATGCACAACTGAAAACCTGCAAAGTGTACTTCAAGAGCTGGAAACTTACCGTGTGTGACTGAAAATTGCAGACAGAATCTTAGTTTCCAGATTAACTATTTCATCAACTAAAGCTGCATTTGCAATCCTTATTTGTCTGGCAGCCTGCAGCTACTGTTAATACAAAGCCATCATCATAATAGAAACCAAAGTGGATGTTTGATGCTATGTGCATATGGGAATCTACCTTTTTTTTTTTTCCTCCAAGCATAGTAGTTCCAGTTAATTAGTTTTTTTAATGTATTCACATTCATTTGTGGGATTCCATAGTTCCTGTTAAGCCAAGACAGGTAATCAAATGAGAAAATTGAGTCTTGTGTGCTGTGTGTTTACAAAGACGAGAGGACAAGGTTTGCTGTTAAGATAATGTTGTAGCTGCTTAGACAAGAACAAAACACCTCCTGCTGATCCATGCAATTGTCAACATATTTTGCAAATGTTCTTCAGCTCCCAAATCCCTCATTCCAGCTACCTCCTAAGTGTGCCTTCCAGCTCTGTGAGATCTCAGCTTCGTTGTTGCTGTGCTAAGCTGTGATGTATTTTGTGTAGACCTAAGCTACGTTTTGCAGGCCCTCAGCTTTTCTGAGGAAGTCCAGTGACATCAGACAAACTCCTAGCAAAGGAGAAGTTGTACAAGCATAGGCAAAAAACAGGTCTGCAAAGACTGTGAGAGAAGCGGGACTGAGAGCGGGTCCAGTGATGCTGACTTGCAATCCTGAAAAGCTCACCCAGCCCTGCCCTGCTGCCTGCCAGAATTTCATCCATCCCCTCAGGACTGAGCATTTCTGTGTCTCACTCATGCTGCAGCCCATTGCCTGAGTGATGGAGCCATGTTTCACCCTATTGCAGGTACATCTGCAGTATTTCATTCACAAAATAGCCCTTTCCTCAAGGAAGGAAGCAATGGAAGCAGAACATGTAGTTAGGTTTAGGGTACACTTCCAATATTCATTTGCAATCGGTTTACAACCCGTTTGTACCTCCTGGAAGGCACAGAGGTGTAAATCCCAGCTTGTGAAGTCTCCCGAATGCCCACTAAGCCAGACATCATCCGACAAAAAACTACAACGCTGACAGTAAATCCTGCAAGGCTTTGAACATACTGACAGCCCAGGCAAAGCTTTAAACTAGGCTTCAATGCCAGGCCAGGGCTGCTGCCCATCAGTTCCCTACTGGCAACAGCTTCCAGACTCCCAGCCAGGGGAGGTGAGAAGCATGAAGCATCTGCCAGGGCACAGTGTGCTACTGTCAATCTGAAGATCAAACCCAAGATGGTCAGAGGATAGAGGGAGAGCTACAGCCAGCTTCTACTGGTAGATGAATATATCATCACCTGTGACACTGAGCTTCTGCTAATTCATGGCTTGGTGCCCAAGGCTGCCTCTCAGTTCGTTGTGAAGTGTTCTTTCTGGCACTTTCTTAAGGCATAGAGTTTTAGTCCCATTTTAACGAATTATTACTTGATTCTGAAATAAGCTTTTCTATATGCACTTGTACATGTCTCCCTTTAAACTGATTATTTTTTTTGTTAGGCTTTTGATTAACTTCTTTTGAACCTTTTCTATATCCTGAACTCCATATGTAGAGATTTTATGTCTTTGAAGTCAGCATTACATATTCTACCTCTTTAAAAAAATACATGCTCTACAAGCTAGCAATACTGAAATCTCCAACTTTATGCCTTTTTCTTTTTTTTTTTTTTAAAGTTAATAAAAAGCATATTGTCTGGAATGGCTATTTTAGGGCTATATATCTAAAAAATTGTTTGCGGCTCCAACACAGTGAGGTTTGTTAAAGTTTGGCAGGGGTGGGGGAACAGCAAGGTTGAATTATTGTCAAAACATCAGTGAGAGCTGAGTCCAAAATGAATAAAACACTCTAATAAATCTAACTATTTTATATGGTGCATTCGGGATTTTTTTTTTTTATTGTGATTATTGTGATGAGCAGAGTATATAGTACTTGGTCTTTTTAAATTCTAGAACAGAATCAGATGAGCTGTTTCTTTATAAGTAAGTAAATCACATATTACATTATTTGAGTTACTTGAAAACCCACAGGCTCCAGCTGAGATTAAGCTCTTACTGTACAGACAAGTTGCAAGAGATAATACCCATTCTTAAGAATTTATGATTTGCATGAGCAAAATATTAAAGGCTATCAATAATGAAGCTATTCCTGTTTTTCATACAGAAAGCTATGGCAGTGGCAGCTGAGAAGGTTTGATTTAATTCCCTCTCTCTGAAGTTCATCCATATCTTTAAAAACATTAAGTTTTATGTGACCTCATCAGAAGTCATCGAGGGTGCTCTCAGGAGGATTGGGAAATAATCCTGTCTCCTGGGTGTTATGGAAATGCAGTTGCTGCACCTCTCTGTGCCCTAGATGAAGTGGGAGTCCTGGTAAACACCAGCTGCAGATGGGACTTACCAGGACTCATTCACTAGGGTCCAGAAAGTATATTGAGAGCATTTATGGATAGGACCTGTAGAGCAAGGACACTGTCCATTGGTGATCACATATCCATATCTATTCATCCAAGTTGGCCTATTTGCCCATTCTCTTTCTCAGTAACTCCCCACTTGGTTCAGAGAAAGTCCAAGGGCAGCCTCAGTTCATCAAGAGCCTGATTTCTGAAGTTAATTCAGTACTTAATGTGGGATCCATAACTTGAGAAACCTGCATTAGAAGTCTCTATATGTTATCTAGTGATGGAAGCTGTCTTTACAGTCAGTAGGGAAAAGCATGCATTGTTCCTGGATGACTCACATGATCTGTTTTTCACTTCATCTATTTTGCAGTCAGACAAATCTTTTTTCAAAAATCAGCAGCTTCTTTCCTGTCATCATTAACAGGGTCTAAGCATTTGATCAGACAGAGATATCTATAATTATGCAGAAAAATCCCACCAGCAAAACCTGCAGAGAAAACTTTCAAGTCCTCCACCTTAATGTACCAAAATACCTTTTAAATTCCAGACCTCGATGCCCAAAGGCTCCCCTCTGTCCCTCTCTGACCTCCCTTGAGCTGTATGTATTTCAGAGCCAAACATCATGAGACATCCAGCTCCCTTTCAGCTTTTCTGCCAGTCATGGGAGGAGAAGGCTTCTGGATCAGCTCAGCAAGTCACCTGGCTTTGAAGCTGATTTTCAACCCACCGAGGCCCCAGGCAGAGACTCTCTCTGAGCCTGAGCTGCCACAAGACCTAGCAGCAAGGTTTCCCATTTCACTACTAGAGGTGACACACCACATTTGTGATCACGCTTATCAAGCAGTGAAAAAGTTCCAGAAAGCGTCTTTCTTTACTCTGTTGCCTCATTTGTTCTTGTTTCTCCCATGCATTTACAGGTAAATGCAAAAAGTGTTGCACAGAGGCTGTCCAGGGTCTCCCAGGGCTGAAGGTTTCTGTGGGAATGACACTATCAGCCCAGGCAAACCTTGTATACAGAGGCTGCTGATAAGGAGAGGTGCAGCTCTGAAACAAGCAGGGGGAAAAAAAATATCTTTGCCTTTTTTATGGCTAATTTAATGGAGCAACCTTCTGCTCTGCTCCTCTGGAAGTCAATGATACATCCGTGACATTACTAGATCAGCAATAGCTGTTATGAAAGCGAACTTCTAGGCTACTTGTAAGAGCTGAATCAGCTGCTTTCCTATTTCATTCTAAATGTCAGGAGCAAGTTATCCTGGAGCAATAATTTCAAGAACACCAGTCTCCACATGCATTTCACAGGAACCAGAGGTTCAAAACAAGCTGAAAAGAAGAGCTGCGATTCACAGATAAAACCATAAAAGCGCATGAATATTAGTAAGGCGTAGAACACTAGTCCTAAAATCCCAGAGGAGTAAATTGCTAAGATTATAGGAGTACAGGATTTAGTAACAGCAGAGTGGAATCATGCTCTCTTCTAGATGTAATTATGGAACTCATTTACATAATTTGCCCGATAGGCACTCCATTCCAATTTGCAGTAACAGAGGTGTCTTTCCACCTTCAGGGCATGATTTCCAGAGCAAGAATGGGTAAAAGAGGTACCACATTCAGTCTCATTCCAACTTCCACTTTTTCAGCATGTACGGATATCTCAGAACCAACTTGTAGGCCAGTGTGACTGTCTGAGCACACCTGAGCCAGCCTTTTTCAAGACAGCTGCTCTTAGTCTCACAAGTCCCAGAAGGTACATTCAGGTAGTGCCTTCCTCCATCATGCAAATTTTATTGTCTACCCAGTCAGCAGAACTGCCTGGCCCACAAGTCAATGCTCACCCCACTGAGCAGGACCACACGAATGTTTAGGCCTCAAGGAAACAGAAGCACCATCACTAATTTGCAGATCAGGAGTAAAACACTTCTAAAAGTGCCATGTGCTCCCTTCTGCTCTTAGCAGGACTATGGAAGCGCTCATAACAAAGAAAGGCAGCTTACGTATGAGGCGCTTGATCGCCTCCTTTCCCTGTTGCTCAGCAAATCTTACATTCATGCACCCAATGAGATTTAAAAGCAGGAAACCAGGTACTATCAAAGCTGTAATCTCCATGCAGAAATATCCAGCTATCGCACACAAATGTCACAGGAGTTCAAGCTTCTAACCTCAAGAAATGTCAGGCAACCTATAGGAACTGCTGTGGGAATTAATGAAATGTTCACTCTCAAAGCAAGAATATCGTGAAGGAAGCAATAAAATCAGCAATTCAGACATTTTGCTTAAGAGAAAAAAAAAAGACATCTTTGTGTGATCTCCCTCTATGGCAGTAAATGCACTGATTCAATAAGCACAGGTGGGTTTCACAGGCCTGGTAGATATTACAAGCAAATTAGATAATGCAACTTGAAGCATATCTATAGTAAAGGCTGTAAAATAAATTAGAAATACTCAAAACACAAAACAAGGTTTAGCCATATAGACCTTGATTGGGTTTATTTTACCCTGATGAGAACAAAAGCAAATTAGCCTCACTGAACTCCAGGATGTCACAGCTGGATTGGTACCCCTCCTTGTGACTGTTCATCGAAAGCTGTGCTAGGAACCTCTTCACTACAAGCACAGGTAACTATATGCTGCCTGATCCCACATATAGCAACTAGAAGAACAGCTGCTGCCAACTGTTTCTGCTCCCAGAGGGTTAATGGCTTTCTCAGTCATAGGAGCTCTACTCCTCAGCATCTCTTCTGTCATAATCAAGCAGGTAGGGCCCTTCCCTTACACTGAGAAAAGCTGGCACGGGCACAGTGTTGACAGCTGTGCTTGACCTCATCTCAGAGATGGGCAATGTGAATACTTATGATTTCTACTTGGTAGAGTCATGTCCCATTAGTATTCAGAAAAGAACTCTCTCCAGAAGAAAACACTGGTCCTTCTCTAAACTTTTCAGCAACTATTTGCAGTGGTCACCCAGCTTTCCTCTGGAATTTTATTTTGACAGAGGGAAGTGTCAGTCCAGGAGCATTCTTTTGTTGAATGCCTAAAGACTCTAGGGAGGAGAGACAGAAAAACAATGCTTTCTGAGAATTTAAGAGATCATTATATAACTCTAATGTGTTACAGTTATTATGTAGCATGTGAATGCAATAATTTAAAGTAGCAGTAAATATTCAGGTGAAATACATAATATATATGATGATGCAAATACTTGTCACTGAAAGTTCTGGTTTCTTCCTCACTGCCATATTTCAGACAATGTAACAGCACAGGCAAGCAGAGAAATCACGTTGGTGCAAAACCTACAATGCTACAACTCATATCTGATCATCTAGGGCTAATTTGGTTTTCAGTACAAGCCCTGGCAGTCTTGCAGCCATGAGAGCCCTACTCACTCCTTACTGAAAAAGGAGACAGTCTGGAACCCCACCAGACAATGTGATTCATGTTCTTCCTGCTATCTCCTTTCATATTGGTGAGATGAAACCTGGATCAAGAGGTCAGGAATGTGAGGAGATAAAAGTCCAAGGACATCAGGGAGACAACAGTGCTGCAGTGGAGAGCCTGCTGCATGTCTGGGTGTATATCTGGGCTGCTCAGGCTGAAAAGCCTGAAGTACTTTAAACTGGGACTCAGGTTAGTGAGGAAGTGAAAAAGGGCTAAGAGAGAAAGGCTCACTGGTGAAACCTTGAGGGAGACTGAATGTCCCAGATCAGTAACCATGATTGCAAGCAGATGAGGAATGAGTGATTAATGCCCTGTGACACAATAAGCTCTGTCAGAAAGTGTGTTTCTGTGCTAATTCACTACAACATTTGCTATATCCACAATCTACAGCTGTGCATCCTGGAAAAAACTCTTGCTCTGGGTCAGCAGGAGGCTCCACAAAGGCGCTAGGGCTGGTTTGTCACTGTAGATGTGTATACAGTGAAGTAGGTACTCATCATCCTGACACTCCAATATGAACTTTGCCATTGATCTCTGTGCTGGTTTGAGGCTAATCGGAATATTTTAATGAAAAAAAATAATTAAAAAAAAAGAAACCCAAAGCAACGAAACAACATCAACAAAAAACCAACAAAACAAAACATTCATTTCAAATAGTTATTTTTTTTCCCAGAATCAATGAAATGCTTTGGAAATATCAGCACAAAGAAAGCAAAACAGGCAATAAAAATGCACCAATTGATTCAAGACAACCATTAGCACTAACTTTTATTGTCCAAAAGACAAAATATAATTCTCTCGACTGAATATTTTAACCAGCATTGGGCATATAAGTCATAGTCATCAGGCTAGGCAGAGATAACAATAACATTGACAGATAACTCACATTCATGTTTATTCAGGCTGTGTCTCAAGAAAAGTCCAATATGATTTGTTTCCCTGCAATTCAGAGTTGACTTGCCCGCTTCTATGGATGGCTTCCAAAGAGCACACAAACCACTCCACTTCTAGGGAAAAAAAAACTTTCTCCAACAATTTTGCTTGCACACAATTACTGCAAGCTCCTTTCCTGCTGTCCACCAGTAGATGTATTCTGGAGGAACAGCAGGAGATGTATGCCTACAGGGCCTGCAGGATGGCCCAAGAGGTCACCATCTGGGCTGCTGAAAAGTGCTAACAAAGCAGAGGCCAAACTCTGCTCAGGTGCCAATGGGTAAAGTGCTCTCAACTTTCCTATGGCAACATGTATCAGAGCAGATTCAAGGAAGGTGTTGGATCGAAGGATTCAGCCTGAAATAAGTAAAAATTACACAAGCCTTTTCTCCTCTGTAAAATGGCAACTCAAGGCTTTTCTGAATGAAAACAACTTGATCTCTGCAATTTGCCTGAATTTGAAGTGGTACTTTTTATAGAATCATAGAATCAGTTAGGGTTGGAAAGGACTGCAAGGATCATCTAGTTCCAAACCCCCTGCCATGGGCAGGGACACCGTACCCTAGATCAGGCTGGCCAGAGCCTCAGCCAGCCTGGCCTTAAACACCTCCCTGGGCAACCCATTCCAGGCTCTCACCACTCTCATGGTGAAGAACTTCCTCCTCACGCCCAGTCTGAATCTCCCCACCTCCAGCTTTGCTCCATTTCCCCTAGTCCTGTCACTGCCTGATATCCTAAAATGTCCCTTCCCAGCTCATAATGAGTTTGCAGCTAATGGGGGCACATACAATATCTAGTATAGAAAATATCTATACGTAGCAATTATAGGAAATGCTACAGGTCCATTGCTTCCTGACAGAGAAGTTGATACAAGCCATTAAGCAACACATTGATTTAATGTTAGCAGATAGCTCTCATTTTCAGGATTTTGGAACAAAAAGTTACTAAGAGATATCACACCACTGAAACATTATTATAAGGTGCTTTTAATGCAGACTTTTGTCGGAAATGATTTTTAACACGAGACACATTGCATATATTTCTTTACATTAATTTCACCCGTCTGCTGGTTTTATGCTAATTCTAAGATATTTTGCATATAAAACATATATTTTAAATTAACTTCCTTCTCTGTGATTGCTGTTCACAGATTTGTGAAGGACATTACAAATCTATATTAACTGGTGCCTGTGTGATTCTCTTAGTGGTCAATTTTTAAAGCACTGTGTTATTGAGCTATAAATTCTTCCTTAACAGAAAGTACAGGTTCTGAAAGATTTCCTGTGGGACGCTTTTAGCTCTTGTCTGATTAAGCTAATGAAGTAAATAATAGTCTAATAAAGTAAGTAGTAGTCAAGAAGAGAATGCATTCGAGTCGAAGTATTGCACTAACAGACTTCTGATTGAACTTCTTCATCCATGTTTTCTTAGAGGTGAAAATATAGCCTTTTCCCAGCCTAGCAATCTCCAGCTGAATCCTGTTCCCCATGTCCTGCTTCAGCATCTGACTGAAGACACCAGGAGGGTCTCTGCTCAGCAACAAAACGTTTTCGAATGACAAGACGCCTGGATTTCTTTAGGCCACAAGATCAGTATTTACCTGGCTACCACGCTTCAGGTGGTTAAGAAGGACATTGTTGGACAAACACTACAGCTGGTGACTCTTCATGCAGCCTAGAGCCATAGGAGAAAAGCAGATCCAATGTGCTAAATCAGCCCTCGAAATATTGCATCTCAAGGCATCATTTCTGGTGTGCTTGCAGGATCTTTGCATTTAAAAAGCATTAAAAATTGGCTGCTGCCATAGACTGAGAAAATGCTTGTGTTATCCAACAACCAAGGTGGGCTCATGAACTCCTGTTCTACCTTGGGAGAGCCCAGCATAACATTGTCCCCACTCCCCTTGCTTTGCTGAGTTCTGTGATCAGTGTTTGGCTCCAAGGACAGTCCGGCCTAGCACTTCAGTCCTGTAGTGTGGGCTTTGCACAGCTGTCCAGACTGCACAGTCTTTTCCAGGAGGTGTGAGACAGAAGTGGCACCTCTATTAGGATTCTCTGCTGTCTGAATAAGGATCAGTCCTCACTGGTTTCTCTGAATCACTTTTCATGAATGGATGTTGCCTGAGAGTATCAAACATTATTTTTTTTCTATTATGAAACATTTCTATTTCACATTTATTTGGAATGTCTTTCAGATATTTCCAAATGAGTAAAATCAAAAGCCATGCTAAGTGCAAATGAAATTTTGCTACAAATGAAGCAAAATACTCTTGTCAAACCTCACATGATTTTAATGTTTTTCAATTTATTGATTTTTTCCCCACAAAAATTTCCATTCACTCCTTACATTTTTTTAATTGGATTTTCTGGCTAATAAATCCAAATATCACAATTCCAACTCACAGATCTGATTCAGCTTTCCAAAGGAAAAAAAAAAATTACACCAAATAATGGCAAATAAAACATACACTTTGTCAGAACACGCATTTCAATATATTAAATCCTTAAGAGAATTCACTTTTTGGTTTCAAAAGGATTAATTCCACTCAAGTATAAATGCTTGGAAATGCTGTGGTAATACTGTTGAGTGTATGACCTGGACATTTATTTTGTAATGTGCAATCAAAAATAGATGCCAGGAGCCACCTTATGAGCCCAGCCACTGTGGAGCAAACCTGAAATCAAAACAAAGGACTTCTGGAGTGGCTAGCATTGGAATTTCCCACTCACTTGATATTCTTTTTTCTCACCACACAAACTGTTTCCATTTAGTAGCTGATTGGCATTGCTGACAGCTTTTCTGGAACAGATCAGCAGAAACAGGTGAGATATCAGAGGAAAGATGAGAGACAAGTTAAATTAAGAATTACACCACTATAAGCAATGGAAACCTTTCATCTTCCCTCACTGAATGTATTTTTTTCAATGTTAATACATCTCCACCAAAGAAGTGTGAATTTCAAGAAAATCAGATATTATAGGTCTGAGATTTAAAGGAATGTCTATGTGGTAACATTATAATCGTTCAAACTGCAAATTCTGAGGTAGGTTGACCTGATAACCAAATAGATATATTAAAACATGAGCACAAATACTCAGGACATACTATTTTTCATTTCTGCTTTCCAAGTCTATTACACATGTGCCAAATTACCTGACCCCAGTGGAATGTGTCAAGACACTGTGGATGTGGTGTGGTGGGGCAGAGAGCACATGAAAATATCTGAACTTCAAAGAGACGCAACTCACTGAGAAATGAGATAGTGCATGGGATAAAAACCTTGTCTGCTTCAACACCTCTATAGTAGTTGTCTGTCTGATGAACTTAAAGCTCCTACTTCAAGCAGGCAAAACTCCTCTCTGGATGCCTGTGTTTCTAAAAATCTAAGCACATGCATGCATTTGAGTGAGTGTTTTCTCTGCAAATTCTCCACATTTTTCCTCCCTAGATAAGCTCTTAATGAAACCTTCATATATATAAATTTACCTTGGGTAAGTGTTATTTGAGATAACAACTGGACAATACGATCCATCCCTATGGCACCACAGAGATTGGTTTATTTAGAAGAAAATTGTATCCTTGTTATCTTTGTCTGCTGACAGGTCTAAGGAGCTCCTTCTAATCAGGGTGCTTCAATGCATGTTTAAGGGTCGTTGACAAGGTACGTTTAAGGAAACCTTTGCTATCACAGCATCTAGTGCATAAGACCTTGAGCTCAAGGGTAGATTGCAACCTTCGTATCTTCAATTCAACCCTGCTCAACAATATTTAGTTCAGTTCTAAATTAGAACTCAAAATCTATTTTATATGAAAATAAACATTGATATCACCTTATCCTGCCATGGACACAAAATTGCACTGAATTATTATTAGTAGCTGTAATTAATAGGTATGGGATCAATATTTGCAAGATCTCTGGTCAGTGATGTCTTCACTTACTATCTTAATCTAAGTCATAACAGCTTGGATTTCATACTTCTGGTCTGAACCTGGCACACAATCATTCTTTTGCAGAAATACAAGGAAAGACACATGACTTCCTAGATCAGTGGATAAAGATCTGGGCTATGTATTTATTGAAATAGCAATTCTGCAAAGTCATCTGCAGAGAAAAGCTTCTATCTTTCTTGACTTGATGCTTTGCTATTCACAAAAATGGAATCTGTGCCCTTTAATTAAAATACTTTTATTTCCTGCCTAAATCTTAAATTAATCCTGTTGCCTTTAAGCACTGCACAGTTAATTCTTACATCTCCTCTTGAATTTTCCTTGAATCCTTCAGATTCAACACTGCCTATACAAGCAACGTATTTCTATCTTAGTGTCTGAAAATAAGAGAAACACATTGTCTAGGATTCTCTTCTATTTGCAGGGAAATCACTTTGGAGTTTTCCAGCCTGTCCTATACTGCACAAAGTCTCATCTCACCATAAATTCTAAGGATTCTAAGGATAACCCTTCTTTTTGACTGAGAGGATTGAAGAGAAACCTACCTGCACTTCAGAGTCCCTTATCGCTGCTCCCAGGGCTCTGTAATCCTTCTTGATGCCCACATGAAACAGTAACAGTGGATAATAGTGGACCGTATGAGACTTGGTAGTCTCTCAGTGACATCTGATGTGAGCCCCCAGTAAATAGCACACCTCTCTAGAAAGTACATTAGATTGGCAGATGGATGTCATACAGGCACCCACAAATCAAGCAGCAACAGCTGTCCAAAAAATGCAGATTTATTGTGACCAAAATTACTTGGTACTCCTTGCAACAGAATTAAAATGCAAGTTTGGATGTCAGTTGGGAATATACTTCTGCACAACCAATTAAGCTATCACCTGAAGCTTTAAGGAATATTTTTTTTCCTAGAAAGAAGAACCAAAATGTGCACATACTCACTCTTAAAGAGGAAATCTCCTACTCAAGGGTACCCAACACAAACGCTTATACAAGGTGGGGGTGTGGACTCACTCAGTTCACGGAAGTGTTCTTAGATGGTGTCCCATTCTAAAGGCAGAGGATCCCATTGCCAGGCCACTTGCTGCATGGAAATCAACTCAAAAAGTCCCTCTAGTGGGACTCCACTGATACCCTAAGTTGAAGATGCAATGTTGTCAGTTCTTAGTTAGAGTGCTGAGCCCACCCAACCACACAAAAACAGGGTAAAAACTTGGCAGGGAGGCTGGGGTTAATGTCTGGGAGGGAGCAAGCTGATCTTTATCAGGTGTCTGTGTTCCTGCCAAGGTGGTTGTATCTACCACAATGGGTGTCTCTCTACCTCTCAGCATCTGAAGAGCAGCACCAAGCAACTGCAGTTAAGTCAGCTACACTGAGGGCCCAATTTTAATGCCTCAACACAAACACATGTAGCATGGGAAATAAACAAGAGAAGTCAAACAGGTGATGTCTACAAAGCTGTGATCTTATTGGCATCATGAAGCCATGATGGGATAGCTCATAAGAGTCACCTACTATTATCACCTCCTGCATTTTTTCATTTATGCTGGTTGTTACCAGGGAAGCAGAGAAGGCTGCCTTCCTCAGCTCCAGCACTTCCCCTGATGTGACAGGTCTTTCCTCTTCAGTCTGCGAAGCAGTGAAAGGGTTCTATAAGGGACAAGGTGAGATAAGTGCATTCCTCCTGCAGATCCTTGCCATTTCAGGCTTCCATTTTCCCACATTCCCTGTATGCCAGCACAGGATTTTTTTGGCTGCTCGGCCATGAGCTGTGGGTCAGCTGCACTTAGAACAAGCTACCTAACTCCTTCTCAGTGTCCCTGATGTAACACAACCTTCCCACTGCCTCCTGCAGATCAGCTGCCTGCTGCAGGAGGTCCTTCACTTGAACACCCATTTTGCAGACAGATGATGCTTGTCCCTGCCCCGAGAGAAAGATCTAGGCACTTCCTGCAGTCTGAACTCTGTACTAGCCTCTCCCTTCAGCAGCCCTGCCTTGGTGGAGGTGTCAGACACTGTTGAGGAAGATGGTGAAGACACCCCCACTGGACCTGCAGCCTTTGCTGTCAGATGAGTGCTCACCATTTTTCCTTTGGGGTCAGGTATGATGAGTGCCCTTGACTTGTGCAGATGGTCACAGAATAGTGCCCAGTTGCTGGGTTATGTGGACTTAAAGTCTCTGCACTTGGCCAGTGGCATATCTCTCCTTCAAAGAAGTGCTTTCCTTGCATACCGTCCCACAAAATACTGCCATGCCATGCCCTGTATGCAGCAATTCTGGTCACTGTCACTCCCCAGGGCTTCCCTTTGGAAGAGTAGGTGGTAGCTGGCCCTACACATGTCTCATGAGCTATTCTCTCCTGAGAGCTGCTAGCTCCTGGCAGATCTCTGAACTCTTCTGGGGTTTCCTTGCCTCAGAAAACTCCCATATGCCATATTTCCCTGCTATGCTGCAGAATGTGCTTGCTGAGCCAGAGTTGATCACCTCAGAAAATGCCCTTTCTATTATGCACCAACAAGGAAATTAAAAAGCATTTTTATCAGCAATATATCTCAGTGGTGCACCCAAGGAACAGCTAAAAGTGCCTTTGAACAGTAAAAAGGTGATGTTAAGTGCCAAGTGCAAAATGTTTTCTGCAGTACAAAGATTTTCTACAATCAGCCAAAAGTCAACCTTTAATATTCTCTTGTGGCAATTCACACACAAAAACACTCCCCAAAATAAAGGATTAGGGGACTAACTGCCATTGCTGTTTCTATATCCTTTATTAAGTGGTAAAAATTAGTACCCTTCCTACTGCCACCCAACTGACTTTTTGGAATACTTTATGGAATGGGACCTGTACATTAATCACAGCATAAAGTTGCCAGTTTGGACATAAGCTGGTTTTCATTCCCCTGACACTGAAGAAAACAAGCTGGGAGGCAGATATGCTGGAGATCTGTCTTCACTTTGCTGTTGGCAGAGAATAAAATTCTGGCCCCAGCAGAGTAGAGGTATTTTTAACACTGACTTAAATGGAGCTAGGATTTCAGGAACAAAAATTTATGAACAAAGCTTGCTGAAATGAAAATATCTTCCATCCATCTCCAAGGATAGAGTCCCTTTGGAAAACCCCAGGATGCCTGGGTAGAGCTGTGCTGAAAAGCAAGGCAGAAAGGGGAATTCATAACTTAGAATTTGCCTTCACAACTCAAGGACGTAAATATGAATTTCATCCAGGCAAGCTTTACAGAGAAAAGAGGCCATTCAGTTGCAGTCTTCATTACACAGATGTGATCCTCTTGAAGAAAGCAACATAGGATGGGACAAAATACCCATAACTTTAGTTTCTATACTAATGATGTACTCGTGTCATGCAATGTACCTAATAAATGATGAGATGATGCGTAAATGCCAACACAAAAATTCCTTGGGGAGGTAAGATACTTGCCCTAGCTACTGCAACAGTTCAGGCTGTGTTGTTATTCCTGGAATATGACCTCTCTACTTTTGAGTCACACTTCTTCCATTTTCCAGGTCTGAAGCAAAGGTGAAGCAAGTTTACACTCATCTAAATTCTTCCCATCACTCTTGTTTTCTGCTAATTCTTTCTGTTTCTCTTTCTTATGGAAAGGTACAGCAAGGGCAGAACAAAAGCAAGTTAACTGCCAAGTTCACTGGATGCAAGTGTGCAGCTTTCTGAGTCTTTGTTTCTCAAGGAATGCAACCGGCATCGCATTTGTCATCCCAGCGTAACAGTCTCACCGCTTACATCCGCACTTAAAGGATTACTACTTCAATTGGCTTGGCTACCTTAAAAAAAAAAAAAAAAAGAGGAGAACTGTTTCTTTTGAAAGCTACCTGCAATTTATAGGTTAAAAAATGCACTTTAAAGAAAATGATATTTTAGTGTAAGTTTATTGTAATTACTTTTGTTCTTGTTTGTAAGGCATTTATTTCATACTTTAATCCCCTTGTGTCTTAACATGCTTAAAATACTGACAAAGCTCTGTGACCTAGTTCTGTTTACAGGATGTAATGCCCTAAGTGTAAAGCAGGAACAGCACGGAAAATTTTATCTTGTTTCAAATGAGCTACTCTCTCCATGTAATATTAATGAATACTATTAAATATCATAGCCCAAGTAAATTGTCTTGTCTCCACAGTCACCTCCAAACTGCCTGTTTAGATCGAAATCCAAGTTGGTTCAGCCCATGGTCTCTATCTAGGATTAACTTTGGAGGGTGCTTTATTGGACAAGACTAGAAGTATGTATCAAAGAATCACAGAATGGTTTGGGTTAGAAGGGCCCTTAAAAATCATCTAGTTCCAACCCCCTCTGTCGGAGGCAGGGGCATCTCCTATTAGATCAGGTTTCTTAAGGCCACATCCAGCCTGGCTTTGAACATTTCCAGGGTTGCAGCTGTGGCAAGTACAATCTTCTGACAAGCACAAAAGCCGAGGACAACCCTTTGTCCTGACAAGGACAAAGGGCCGAGACTTGCTAGGAGCTGATAAAGATCATCCTGAAGCCTTGCAGGCATTAACTGGTGCCTCTGGGCCCAGAACCTCCAACCCTGCTTTTGAGTTGCTTGAAACACTCAGCCCTCCAACTAGTTAAGAAACCGACCACAGTGCACCCTCGATAGGGTGAGAATGGAATCCTGATATGGAGACCTTTGGAGCTGGTCTCCATGCAGCAAGTAGCTGAGCAGTTGGATGCTCTTCCCTTAGATTGGGACCTTATCTAAGAAGCCCTCAGCCACTTTTGGTGAGCATATATGTTTGGGCACCCTGAGAGGAAGATGTTCCTTTTCTGAGTGGGTTAATGTACATTTTAGTTCACCTCTCTCTAGATAGCTTAATTTGTTGCGTAACAGCGTACTCCTGACTGCTAACTGAACCTGTAAGTTTAGCGTGTCAGGAGTGCCGAGTAATTATGAGAAATACACATTTCCATGTGGCTGTTGCTGTCTGTTTTGTGGATGCCTCCTCAACAGCAGCCTCCACAACTTCTGTGGGCAACATGTTCCAGTGCCTCACCATCCAGACAGTGAAGAGTTTCTTCCTAATGTCTAATCTAAATCTGGCCTCTTCCAGTTTGAACCCATTACCCTTTGCCCTATCATTACATGCCTTTGTAAAAAGTCCTTCTCCAACTATTCTGCAGACTCCTTCAAATACTGGAAGGCTGCTATAAGGTCTCTTCAAAGCCTTCTCTTTTTCAGGCTGAGCAACTCCAACTCCCTCATCCTGTCTTCATAGAAGGCACTCCTGCCTGCTGATAGAATTATTTTGGTTGGCAAAGACTGCTAAGATCATAGAGTCTGACTGTTGAGTAACACCACCATGGCTGTCCCAAAGTGCCATGGCTTTTGAACACCTCCAGGGATGGTGACTCTACCAGCTTTTACCTTCTAGCTCTGGGGGCTAGAGCACCCAGCAAGCAAATGGTCTTGCTACTGAGGCAAAGGCGGCAAAGAAGGTATTGAGTACCTCAGCCTTTTCCTCATCCTTGACTACTATGTTCCCCACTGCACCCAACAAAGCACAGAGATTCCTCATCATCTTCATGGCCCTCCTCTTGACCCATTCTAACAGCTGTGGAGCTGGTGGAGCTGCATGGGTGAAGGAAGCTGTCTGGGCTGTGCAGGTGGAGCAGAGCAGTACTGAGTGGAGCAGTGCAGTGGGGCTGGTGTTATGGAACTGAGCCATTGGGCCCCCTGCAAATTATGTGGATCCCTGGAAGCTGCTGTGTCCCCATCACCCTCCACGGAGCCTGGGGCAGTGCCTCCAGAGCTGTGCCTTTTAGTGGTGCTGTTGCAGTGGAAAGCAGGAGTGCCCATATCCACAGAAACTACCTCTTTTAAGCCAGGTGGTCAGGCCGTGTCACACCCTGTTTGAGACAATAAAGCAGATCTCCATTCTATTCTTCCTGGCACTCTGGTACCCTGTGGTGAATGATCCATGGGGTTTGCAGACTGCTGCCTTGGAGGGACCTGGTAATTACCTGGGAAGCTTTCCAGGCTTGGAGGGTTACCAGCCTTGGTGCTAGGAAGCCAGCCTTAGATCTGGTGCTTAGTGGCTGTCACACTGGTGGGATGTGTCAGGGGCAGGAACAGCTGCTGCTGCTGGGATGGGAGAAGGACAGAGCAGCCCAAAGGGCTGGGAGCTGGGCCCTAGTGACAACCTGTGGAATGAATCCTAAAACTCTTAGAGAGTTATGAATCAAGTACCTTTATTACAGCACCGAGTGACAGGGGAGTAATCTCCTCCAGTCCTGCACACCCCATGCTGGCACAAGCCACAGTTTATGTTGCAAGAGCATAAATATTCATGAGAAGGGATAGGGTTATTACAGTTATCTCTTGGAGCTCATTTACACAGGTATTTTCATATACTCCACCCTGGTTCCACCCCCCACAGTGGTCTTGGGTGATTGTCTGGGATGAAGGCCAGCAGTCTTCCTCACAGTGTTTTCTTCATCTTTGATCAGCAGGCCTCCCTTAATTGCTTTATTGGTTTGAAGGCAGGATATCTCTGCTCCTCTTTATCAGCTTCCTGCTTTCTTTAGTCAAAAGAATGCAGCTGTTGAACTAATTGCTACAAACACTTACGTCTACAAAGTTTGGTAGAAAGGTACCTGGCAGAAAGGGACCTGGGGGAACTGGTAGACAGTAGGCTGAACATGAGCCAGCAGTGTGCCCAGGTGGCCAGGAGAGCCAATGGCATCCTGGTCTGTATCAGGAACAGTGTGGCCAGCAGGACAAGGGAGGTTATTCTGCCCCTGTACTCAGCACTGGTCAGGCCACACCTTGAGTACTGTGTCCAGTTCTGGGCCACTCAATTCAAGAGAGATATTGAGCTACTGGGATGTATCTAGAGAAGGGTGATGACGCTGGTGAGGGGCCTGGAGCACAGCCCTCTGAGGAGAGGCTGAGGGCGCTGGGGTTCTGTAGCCTGGAGACGAGGTGGCTCAGGAATGACCTCATTGCTGTCTACAACTACCTAAAAGGAGGTTGTAGCCAGGTGGGGATCGGTCTCTTCTCCCAGGCAACCAACAACAGAACAAAGGGACACAGTCTCAAATTGTGCCAGGGAGGTATAGGCTGGATATTAGGAGGAAGTTCTTCACGGAGTGATTTGCCTTTGGAATGGGCTGCCCAGGGAGATGGTGGAGTCACCTTCCCTGGAGGTGTTCAAGAGAAGACTGGATGAGGCACTTAGTGGCATGGTCTAGTTGATTGGATAGGGCTGGGTGATAGGTTGGATTGGCTGATCTTGGAGATCTCTTTCAACCTGGTTGATTCTATGATTCTATGGTTTGCCACAGACATCTTCAAGAATGTGCATCTGGTCAGTAAGCCCCTTCACCAGCACTCCTTGATTTTATACTTTTTTCTTTTATCACTAGCAGATAGTGATTGCACAAAGCAATTCCCTTTCCACAGGGAAACTTGTCACCTGGCTCATGGGCAAGGATGTGCAAGCCCAGAGCATGCCAGCAGTGGCCACATCTGAATATCAGGATGCAATTTCCATGTTTTGCAGTCCAGCAGTCAGTGTGTCCCACCCCGGGTCAACACATACTGTGCAGCCATAGGATGCTGGAAAGCCTGGGTATCAAGCAGGTCTCAGGGCAATTCTGCTTCCTTCAGCATCTGCCTTTCCCTTTTCCTTCTGCCTTCCCAGAGAGAAGACAGGGATGTGGCATGAACAAGCATGATCTCGTCTGGGAGAAAGCATAAAAGAGGGGTGAAACTAAAACAATAATAGGGCCAGACTGTGCTGTGAGAGGTGAGCTGTCCTGCAGACTGGTAGAGGTTGGGAATCACACTGTCTGCTCAGCATGCTCAGGGTGATCCCCATTTGAAGGACAAAGAAGAAAATAGTTGTAGGACTTTGGTGTCACAGTCCAATGTTGGGTAATTTGACAGAAGTTAAACCCCCTTTGTTCCAGCCGGTGGTGGGTGTGGCTGAGTTCAGCTGATTAGGTTAAATTACTGCCTTCTAAACATCTCAGTTTGTACCATTTTCATCTAGTTGTTTTTTTTTTTTTTTTTTTCCCACCCAAAGCATGCACAAACTAACAAGGCTCTAAGACCAGTTAAATGTTGCATCACAAACACTGGTTAATGCTGCAATATTAATCAGCTGAAGGACCTCTAATTTTCAGAGCAAAGCTATAAGCAAGTGATTTCCTGCTCTTCAGCAATCTCCCCTTGTCTGTAAAGCACTTAGTTTTGTTAACAGGCCATTATTCCAAATAATTTATGCAATTCAGTATTTTCAAAGGATTCCATGGAAAGAAATTCAATAGTCATTTTTCCAGAGCATGCATGTGGGTCACATGGCTTCTTTCTATTTTAAAACTTCCTATCAGTTAAGAGTTCCTCCCTTCTACTCTCACCAGTTACCAAACAGCTATTTCAATTGTCTTTCTGGCTGCCATTTAGACCACTTCCTGTCATGGTACCATTCGCCGTGGCAATGTGGAATTCCAAGGCAGAATAACCTAAAAAATCCTGGTCCCATATTTACTTTTTAGAATCTTGTCTGAGATAACTTCTGGTTGTGATCCAAATCCCACCTCCTCTTGCAGTTTTACTGAGCAATATTGCTCAAATATTCAGTACTTCCACCCTTACTTCCAGTATCAAGTTGGTCTGCTAGCAAACCTGATCTGTAAGCCCATGTTAATCATACCATCATCTTTCAATAGTATCCTGAACTTCAGATGGCAATGTATCAAATGTTTTACTCAAAAAAAAAAAAAAAAAAAAAAAAAAAGAAAAGAAAAAAAAAGAAAAAAAAAGATTAATTACATCTGCCAATATCAAGAAAGGCCAGAGTTTTTGTCAGGCATGATTAATGCCTCAGACTCATAGTGCTTATTGCTCAGCAGGTTTGTTTCCCCAGAATACTCATTTTTACAGTCCCCTGCTATTCATTCTAGCCTGCTGAAGTCAAGCTAAGTGGCCACTGATTTCCCTGGTGGTCTTTAGCATACACTGTACTATTTCCACTCAAATGGCTTCTCACTCATTTTCCAGAAGTGTTTTTCTCCAACTCGTGCTTTTCACTATATGCGGCACTTTGCAGAATTAGGACACTATTTTCTTCAAAGAGTTTAAAATTCAGAGGTTTCATCTGGTGAGTCAGTGGAAGTGTTCTGTATCTACATCTCTATCAGAATGTTAGGGATAATTTATAGAAGGCAAGCTGGTGATTCAAATAAAGACAGAGAGAACTGAAGGCATTTGAAAATGAAAAGTGCTCCCAGTTTTAGAAACTTACAGAGTTTAACAAGAGATAGAAAAAGTATGAGACAGCAGATGCATGGGGATCAGCGTTGGAGTGGTAGGTGAAAGGAATGAATTTTGGCTGGTGCTCAGACTAAAATTACCCTCATCCCAGAAAGATGAGAATTATAGGAGGGAGGCAGAGAGAGAAGAGAGAGGGAATAAGGGACTCAGGAAAAGAACTACATAATCATTAGTCAAAAGTTTTATGAACCAAAAGCCAGAAAACCAAATCAGCTAAGACAAAGTCAGGCCATAAGCTGTGCAGCACGCTTCACTGCAGGGAGGATTTAAATCTGAGAATTAGAGAGAGAGAAATGCACCCAAAAAAGCTGGAGGAGGAAGAGGCAAATGTAGGCAAACCAATGAGGAGGAGTTTTGACTATCACTCTTGAGCTAGAATGGAGAAAATGAACCAGAGAGGAAGAAGCAGTACACCAGAAAAAGTTGTAGCTGTGGATCTCAAAATTATCAAAGCAGATAATTATTGTGTAATCTGTAAATTTGAGCATGGTTTAGCATTTTGCATTGCTTTCTCCTCTTTTTCTCACTCTCCAGCTCTGTTCTCCAGACTTCAATAATCTCGCTATGAATACAGACTAGGGGATGAGGCGATGGAAAGTAGCCCTGTGGGGAAGGACTTGGGGATGCTGATGGACGAGAAGCTGTACATGAGCAGACAGTGTGCACTTGCAGCCCAGAAGGCAAATCAGATCCTGGGCTGCATCAAAAGATGTGTTGCCATCAGATCCAGAGAGGCAATTCTGCCACTTTACTCTGCTCTGGTGATACCTCACCAGCTGGAATACTGCATCCAGCTCTGGAGCCCTCAACATAAGGAGCAAATGGACCTGATGGAGTGGGTCCAGAGGACCGTGATGAAAATGGTCAGGGGCCTGGAGGACCTGTGCTACAAAGGCAGGCTGAGGAAGCTGGGGTTGTTCAGCCTGGAGAAGAGGAGGCTCTTGGGAGGCCTAATAGCAGCCTTCCAGTACCTGAAGGGGGCCTACAAGAAGGATGGAGATAGAATGTTTACAAAGGCCTGTGGTGACAGGACAATGGCTTCAAACTAGAGAAGAACGGATTTAGAATGGATGTTAGGAACAGGTTCTTTGCTATGAAGGTGGTGGAACACTGGAACAGGTTGCCTGGGGAGGTGGCTGGGCCCCTGTCCCTTGAAGATATTCAAAGTGAGGCTCGACAGGGCTCTGGGCAACCCGATCTAGTTGAGGCTGCCCCTGCTTACTACAGAAGGGGTTGGACTAGATGACATTGAGAGGTCCCTTCCAACCCAGACTGTTCTATGATTCTATGATTCTGTGATTCTATGATTCTGTGATTATATAATATTGTTGGCAAGATCTGTCAGTCTGTCTTCACCCAACCTCACAGGCAGTCACTAGGCTTAACATATTGCTCAGGTTAGCTGTCCATGGGTTGGATCCATGGCTGAAGAATTAAAATACACTCCCACCTTAACAGACACCTACACACATCATTGCCTGCCTGGAAGACAAAGAGATATGGATACGGGAAGTCAAACCCTGCAGGCCAGGGTCCTACCATGCCCAGATAATATGAAGTTGCTCAGATCTACCTAGAGCTCCATCTTATGAGTATCCATCAGTAAAATAATGCTGAAGCCAAGAAGTTACCTATCTTACTTCAATTCAGCTCCGCAGACAGAGTTCAACAGCAATTTCTGCTTGTTTTATTTGTGTGTGCCTGTGAGAGGCCTTGTTCACCCCCCTTTTCTTTCTTTCTGAGTAAAATACCATGCCTTTTCCCCTTTTCAGACCCATTCTCACAGGTGAATAAAGCTGATCTTTTTTACAGGGTGCTCATTCCTAGCATCAGACTGGATGTGGCCCTGTGCAACAAGATCTAGTTGGAGGTGTTCCTGCTCATTGCCGGGAGGTTGGACAAAATGACCTTTGAGGGTCCTTTTCAATCTGATGCAATCTGAATCTGTGTAGCTTCCATCTTCTTAGTGCTGTATTATTACATGAATGATGCTTTCTTTGTCTGGGGACAGTAGTGATGCTGAGCAAGCTGGGTTCAGCAGCCTGCTATTATCAGCAAAACTCTTAAGACAGTAATGACCAGGAGCCGTACATCAGAGATTTGGTCCAGCTAGGCACCAGTGGCTGGATTTCCTCCTTTTTTTGTAGTCCACTGCCTCTAGAGTTCAGCTGTGGATCGATCCTATGCTTCTCTTACCCACATCCCTGCCTGAGGAAGAAATTAATACCACGTAAATCTTTTCTTCATAAAAGTAAAATTTCTTCCATGTTAGTTCTCTGCAAGGGGAAACTAAGATAATCCAATGAAGATACATGAAAAGCAATAAGAATCTTCACCTCTTTGGAAAAGTTTTGTGATTCTGCATAGTGACTAACATTATACTAGCACTCCAAATTCAAGAATAACATCTACATTGGTTCTGCAGTGAAGCAACAGGTAACCTGAAGGAAGAAGAAGAGGTGTGATCTATCCAGTTGGTTGATTAGCTATCTCAAGTGGTCTTTTTTTGTTTCTTTGTTTAAAGTGAAGGCTAGGAGTTTCATTTTAGTGACAAACAGTGTCCACGTGTTCTCCTTCCCGCTGGAGCCATTTAAACACCCTGGCGTCGCTTGGTTGAGCAACAGGAAAGATATGACTTGTTCTGCAGAAGTGCCCTCCAAACAAAGGAGTCCTTGATGGCTCACTGAGCAGGCAAATTGGCATTGTTGCATCTGCAGATCAGCAAAGGGAAGCTCAGCTTCTCCACAGTGAGCTAGCTGAGACAGGCAGCTCTACAAAGGCCGGGGCAGTGCCCTGTCTTTTGTGAATTTCCTGGAAGGAATTGAAAACACATTAACTTGCTGCCGAGGAGAGCTGTCTTTGCTGAAGCTCCTCACTTTCCTCTTGCCATCCAGTTGTTTAGTTGTCCTGAGCAAAATATGCAACAGAATTCTGTTCAGACCTGCTCTGTGTCACAAAGGACACACCCTCACAAGATCATCATTCCACACGTTTTAGGCCCATGATTTCCCCATGCCTTCTCTAAGCAGTTGCTCCCAGTCATGCCCCCCATCCTGGTCTCTACTCCCTGCTCATTGGCCTCATGTGTTGAAGTATCTTGTTAGGTCTTTGATGGTCCTGTTGAACTGATGGACGTTTTCATGTGGCATCTCCAGGTGTAAGGCTGGGTGACTGCAGAGGGGCAGAACACAGAGCTGGCAGGACCTGTGTGGTGGGGGGGAGTGGGCTATGGATCCAGGGGTATCAAATACACTTGCTGGGTCTCACAGGGCACTAAATCCTCCTGATGGACAAACTCTGTAGATGGAGAAAAACTGAGATGATGAAACATCCCTGGATAGTCTGGTGAGAATGTGGGGCCAGAGGTGTCTTTTCAGGGCACCTGCCCTCACCAGGAGCTGCTCACCTGTGGCATCCCATGTTGCCTCTTATGTCAAAGCTTCTCTCTCCCTTTCTACACAGACACAGAAAAGGAGTGGCTGGGAGGGGAACGGCGCCTATTGCTTCAGTTACATCAGAAAAAAACCCAGACCTTAACCAGGGGCAGGCCTGTGCCTATCCCAAGTCTCCTGGCCTATGCTGGCAGGCAGTAACCCACCAGCCTGCCTCTAGAGCTGCTTCTGACACTCTTAATAGAGGTCTGTGTTCCCTGCTCAGTGAGCCATCAAGGACTCCTTTGTTTGGAGGGCACTTCTGCAGAACAAGTCATATCTTTCCTGTTGCTCAACCAAGCGACGCCAGGGTGTTTAAATGGCTCCAGTGGGACGGAAAACACGTGGACACTGTTTGTCACTAAAATGAAACTCCTAGCCTTCACTTTAAACAAAGAAACAAAAAAAGACCACTTGAGATAGCTAATCAACCAACTGGATAGATCACACCTCTTCTTCTTCCTTCAGGTTACCCGTTGCTTCACTGCAGAACCAATGTAGATGTTATTCTTGAATTTGGAGTGCTAGTATAATGTTAGTCACTATGCAGAATCACAAAACTTTTCCAAAGAGGTGAAGATTCTTACTGCTTTTCATGTATCTTCATTGGATTATCTTAGTTTCCCCTTGCAGAGGACTAACATAGAAGAAGTTTTATTTTTATGAAGAAACATGTGGTGGTAATAATTTCTTCCTCAGACAGGGATGTGGGTAACACAAGTGTAGGACCCAGAGCTGAACTGTTGGATGCAATGGTACCTAGCTGGATCAGTTCTCTGGACATCACTGTCTTAAGAGTTTTGCTGATAATAGCAGGCCTCTGAACCCAGCTTGCTCAAAATCACTACTGTCCTCAGACAAAGCATCATTCATGTAATGATAATACAGCACTGAGTAGAGGAATGAGCACTGTATAGAAGAGATTGGTTGAAGAGAAGTTTTGTATGGGATCCAGGTGATCTGAGTCAACACAGTTCCTCTGAATATAGAGGTGTTCCCACAGTAGCTCACAACAGATATCAAGACTGCGGAGTCTAGAGATAGTTATGTTTCTGTTCAACAAATCTGTCTTTACTGAGAAGAGCAGTGCACCATTTGGCCACCACTGTCAGATGGTAAAAGAGGCATTTTACCTGTAAAGTGCACAGTAAGTCACCATGGGCTCCTATATACACGACACATATCTGCTACCTGCTGGTATCTCTTTGTAACAATAGCTCTCGCTGTGCCTCTTAGGCAAAGATCTATTGCTCTCACTGCTTACCTGCTTACGAAGCCTTGGGAAATAAAAGTCATCTTCTTCACAATGTGCTAGTGGCTCATTAACTGTCAAATCACAGCAGTTCCTTAACAAAGAATGGTGTGATCCAGCAATAAAGGAAAAATAAGTTTATAGACAAAGTGTAATTAGAACTGGCAAAGCTGTTCTTTGACTATATTTTCCTGTTGCTTACTCGTGGTCTTTATTTGTAAGAATGGATCTGAATAGGGAAAAGGCACAATATTTTACTCAGAAAAAGAGGGGCAAACAACAATAACAACAAAATAGCCTCTCATGGGCACACAGAAATAAAACAAACTGAAATTGCTGTTGAACTCTGCCTGGGGAGACAAACTGGACTAAAATCTGTCACCTCTTGGCTTCAGCATTATTTTACTGATGGATACTCACAAGATGGATCCCTAGGTAGACCCAAACTCCTTGCTGAAGCCCCATCCCTGAAAGCATTCCAAGTCAGCTTGGATAGGGCTCTGAGTGACCTGATCTAGTTGCTTACTGCAGGGTGGTTGGACTAGATGACCTTTAGAGATCCCTCACAACCCCAAACATTCTATATTCTGTGATAAAGATGTAGTAACAGGACTGTATTTTCTTTGAGGCGTCAGAAGCTTCAGTTTGCTATGTACATTGCTAATCATCACCATGCCTCAGCACATTTGAAAATCTTAATTCTTCCTGTGATGAAATAAAAATAACTGGTAACATCTGGGACAATTAACAGAAGCTTAGAGTGATGTTCAATATTTCAGGTCAAGATCTGCCATATGCATACTTTTTGACAATGTATTGAGCTGTTAGCCCCCCTAGAGCTTGAACCTCGATGATGTTTTTAGCATAAACATTCAGATTTATACACTTTGATTTAGATCTTCTATAAAGTATGTGTCTACATGTATGCTAGATGTCTAATCTCCTGTAAGGGACAGTAGAAAAGAGATACTTGGTAGGACAAATCCATTTCTATGACTCCTACGGTTTCTAATTACTTTAAGTTACAGCTGGATCAGGGAGCTGTTAATGACCTGTGAAATCATTAAAACAGAAGTTTAATTTCATCCAAGGGCTGCTTGATGCTGTATTTGAGCAACTAGATTTGAAGAGTGAGCTTAGCTATAATGTGATGTGAGCAGATCCTTTTCATCTGTCAGCAGACTGCTGGTCACTGGGATTGCTTGTAAGCATTTTCAATATACTTTGGGATATCAGAGCCATCTACATGAGAGTGGCAGATATGACCACAGGATGTACATGAGACCTTGTGCTGCTGTGGAAGACCCTCTGGAGGCCAGCTGAGATGCTCAAGCATGTCTCAAATGACTTTGACATGCTATGTGTGGGCAGCTGATACAATCTCCAGCAGAGGTCTTCTACAAATCAGCTATTCCTGTGGCAATAGGGAACCAAGGTAATTTTTATACACTTCTTCAGTGTTCTTTGTACATACAGTTAATAATTCCTGCATTGTGAGAATATCTTAACTGCATGTTAGGTTGTAAGGGAAATGGCAGATGCTCTGTCAAATAGTGGATAAGGACTGAATAATCACCATGGAAAGGGAGGAGCACTGAGAGCTTGCATTCATGAGGAAGAAATTATCTGACCAACAGATATCTTCATTTGTCTTGTGACTTTTGTACAATCCTTTCACCTTGTCATGGTCCTTAGCAATAAAAGAAGGACCATTTTCACTATTTCACATGCAGCCATCACAGTTTTAGCCAAAAAAGACTAGACTGATGAAATTCTTCTAGCATGGCTTTCTGAGTTCTGTGAGACAACTTCATCAGCTGCCATTGTATCTCTGTTGTATAGAATTACCCTATAGGTTTAATATTTACTTTGCACTGGTACAGAATTAATTTTTTCCCCTGGTTTATACACTCACAATCATGTAAATTAATTAGTTAGTGACAGGACAAGGGGTCTTGATTTTAAGCTGAAAGAGGGTAGGTTTAGATTGGACATAAGGAAGAGGTTTGTTTTTTTTTTTTTAATGATGGGAGTGGTAAGATGATAGAACAAATTGCCCAGAGAAGTTCTGGATGCCCCATCTCTGGAAACATTCAAGGAAGCATTCAGATTGGATGGCTGCTCTGAACAGCCTGATCTGTTGAAAGATACCCATGCACATGGCAGGAAGTTTGCACTAGATGATCTTTAAAAGTCTCTTTTAACTGTGAAAATTAAAGTCCTGTGCTGTTGTATGGTACCAGATCTGTTTCAGCAGGACAAGACAATCACAGTGATTTCCTTTCTGCTGACCCTGGACAGCAGGTGGTAGCTGTGGTAAAGGCAGTGATGATGCCATCAGTTATGACAATGTGGCAAAATAAAATTCCACCATGCTTATATATTGGTCCTAAATAGAACTATGCCTTCCAAAGAGGGGAAAGCTTGTGTATATTTGAGCCAAAGGAACATCTCCTTCTATCATTGATAGATATCTTAAAGAACAGCTTCACGGGAACTTATAGAAATTCAAAATACTTCATTGTTTGGCCTGTGCTTAACTACACTTTTTGTGAGGTGCTTTCTATTTGCTGATCTCTGAGATGGTCTACATGGTGTGTTATTTCTATTGGATCAGGAGAAAGGTTAACTGTGCTGCTTTCTTAAAAATTGGCTATTTCCCCATAGTGGCTGGAAAGAACACCTTAGGGTTGAAAACTGAAAAAGAACAGGAATATAGTCTAGGAGTTTAAAGGACTCAGTTGTTGGCAAAAACATTTTTTTCCCCCCTCCAGATACATTTAAATTTATACTAGTCATTTCAACAGGGTAAAAACAGGGAATAAACAGTTGTTCTTCCTCTGGTCTAGGCCTTTGGGGAAAAATGTTATGCTCTAATGACCTACAACTCACAAACCTGAGTAGACTTAAAGTTAATAAAGGAAAATAATATATGAAATTTCTCTTTTTGGTGTTGTTTGACAGCAGAGAAGAAATGATGCAAATATTTGTGTTCTGTTGATAGGTTTAGTTGAAAGCCCAAGGGACAAGCTTTCACATGGCACAGTGTTACAGAACATAAAACCAGACAAGTGTTTTCTACAGAACATAAACTAAAACTCATCTACAGACAATGAGAAAACCATCCTTATTTTGACTACATCCCGATAATCTGGTCAGTGAAGACACATGCAAAGCAGTTTATAGACATCTCATAAAGGACAGGTGTAACAAGAGAGGTTAGTCCTACAGTTACTTTTCTGGCTTGAAAGCTATTTCTGCAAGTGATGCTCATTACTGTCTTCAGATACTGTCAGTGTCTTGTATATACATAGGAGATTTTGTGGTTCTAAAAGTGAATTACAGAGTGAGTAATCAGGGAGTGGACTATCTGGCAGTACATGCCTTGATGCTACAGAAGTGAGGACCACCTGAACTACAATTCAGAGGCTTAGGTGTTAATTACCCACTGCCACTAGAAACTAGGAAAAAGCAGATTTTTAGGAAAATCTTTTGCTCAGCCATCTCAGGAAGTCAAATAGGTGATATTAAGGACCCACAGAAGGAGATATTTGGTTTTTGTCCTGTGCTCCTACCATTCACATCCTCCCATGGAGGTTGCAGGCATCTTTCAACATTCCATTGCCACTTTTGCCAGCACTACAGTGACCGATGGTCTGAGAGGCCATGGGTGGCCTCAGGGCAAAGGTAGATAGGTAAATATGTGTCACATCTGGAGAAAAGCACTCCTTGGTTTCCACTATGAGTGATGAAGAGAATTCACACCACCCGAGGCACCATGTCTTTCTGACTTCTAGAACGTACTCCTTTCTCAACTGGGAGTAGGCTAAACAAAACAAATAGTGATCAATAAAGCAGAATGGATGTCCCTAGCACATTATCATACATGCCATAGGGAGGTGAGGATCAAGACCTTAGTCCCCTAAACTCAGTATACATATCCTAAGGGTCTTAGAGCTTGAAACCTGCTCTGCTCTGGCCATCCTCTGTGTCCTTGGGCATTCAGTGTGGTGTTGCTGTACAAGTTCCTACTTGTAAAACAAGCCTGGTATTGATTTAGAATCATAGAAAGTTTTGAGCTGGAAGGGACTTTTAAATGTAAACTAGTCCAACTGGCCTAAAGTGAGGAGGGACATCTTAATCAGGTTGCTCAGTGCCCCATCCAACCTGATCTGGAACATTTCCAGGGGCGGGGCATCTACCACCTGTGTTCCAGTATTTCACCACCCTCATTGTAAAAAAATGTGTTCCTTATATCTAGTTTAAATCTCCTCTATTTCAGTTTAAAACCAACACCCCTTGTCCTGTTGCAACAGGCCCTACTAAAAAGACTGCCGCCATCTTTCTTACGGACATCCTTTAAGTACTGAAAGGTTGCAGTAAGGTTTCCTCAAAGCCTTCTCTTCTCCAGACTGAACAGCTCCAACTCTTTTTGCCTTTCCTCATAGGAAGGCTGATCCAGCCTTGTGATTTTCTTATTCTGAGGGCTCCAAGATACAGCACTGCAGGTGACGTCTAAAGAAAACAGAGGAGAATCACTTCCCTTGGCCTTCTGACCACACTTTTGATACAGTCCAGAATACCAGGATACAGTTGGCCTATTGGGCTGTTAGCACAAATTGCCAGTTCATGCCCAGTTTTTCATCCATCAGTACCCTCATGCCCTTCTCTGCAGGGCTGTTCTCAGTTTTCCCTGGATATAACCAATGACAGCATGAAGAATAGCTGTATGTCACTTTCAGATGTCTCAAGCAATTGAGACATATTTATGCTGTAAGTTCTTTGAGGCAAGCATTGCTGCTTGCTATAAGAATATACAATGGTTTGCATAATGGAACTTATTTTAAGCTTCTTTAAGGTATTGCTGTTGAATAATAATGATTAATAAAATTAAGTAAATAACATTTAGAAAAGATAAAGTGAGTGCAGTGGTTTCTTTTACTTCATAGGAAATGAAGTGCAGAAATAATTGGAAGTGAATAGCAGCACCTATTTAAAAATGATGAAAGAAACACTTTGCATAGTGCTATATTAAACTTTAGCTCTTATTGAAAACACTTATTTGGGTTTTTATTTCAGTTGAATGAAGGAAATTATTCTCAAAGTAAATTGTTTGTGGGTATTTTTCCTCAATACGTACCAATATTCTAAATGCTCATCTTGCAAATCGATGCTCACGACAGAGGCATACCCAGGATAACTCATAAATATGTGCAACACAATCTTTATATCCATTTTCTCATAATCTGTCTTCTCACAGAGGGAAGATTGGAAAATGAATTAATGCAACAATGCACAGGTAACTTGGTAGGAATAAGACAAGACTCTCCTCTGGAGTCATTCAAAACCTGCCCGGATGCCATTCTGTGCAAACTGCTCTAGTTTAACCTTCTGTGGCAGGGAGAGTTGGACTAGATGACCTCCAGAGGTCCCTTATGACCCCCATAATACTGTGATTCTATGAAGATGTGTGTCAGATCCTACAGAAATGCTTCTATGACTGTATAGTCATTCCGATGAGGCAGGATCGATCTCTTGTTCTTCACCGCTCAGTCACACCCTTATGGCACAGTTCCGCTTCTTTTGGGCAACTCACCTTTTTTAGGGTGCTGTCCTTCTCAGTGCACTAAAACAACAACTCCAGTAATTAGAGTAGATGATATGCAAATTTTTGAATCTGGCATTAAAGAAATTATTCTGTTATCATGTAGCAAGACACAAGAATTACTTTACACTAGACACTTCAGGTACTTCTGTGGTAGCACAGTTTGACATCTACAGATTGAGCTTGCTGGGTGCCCTTGCTGTTTATGCCATGCTGTTACAGCACCTATCCCATTACTTGACCTTAATTAGGCTACTTTAATATTCTGGAGTGCTTATGTAAGCTGTGATTACATGGGTTTCTGTGGCATGGTCATATCTTCTGTGCTCAGATTGGTGAGAATAATTGTCAGCATCTCTGCAACAGTTCCTCCTAGCACACTTTTCAGCAACAAACACTATTCTGGTGTGTTACGTAAGGCTGGATAATGAGTATCTGATTGTTAGGGTTTTGGGGTTTTTTAAATTTTCTGTAACACAAAAAACCCCAACAAACCCCATATGATGATGACAGAGCTTCCCTTTATTTATATTCTCTGTCCCTTATATATAAAGTTTTCTTTTTATGTTCCCTGGCACAGCTAGTAAAAAAAGGCAACTACTAGAGCAACTTCAGTGATTCCCTTGCAGGCTTGGCAACTTTACAGTCGAATGCAGCCTGTAAAAATGGCAGAAGGTGTACTGAACCAATCAAAGACACCTGTTATCCTGATTGCCGAAAACAACTCTGGAGAGTCAAAGACTATTATGGTTCTGAGTAGGAATAATGCTCCTGACTTGGCCTCCTGCCACTCAGCCACATCTGTTCACTTCAAAGAGCTAGAAGTAAGAGCAAAGACGATGTGATCACAGAATACTGGAGATATTGGAGTTTGGAGGATGGTATGGTGACATATTGGTGGGATGGCAGCTTCACCTCCCTCTTTCTGTTTAGACTGCAAAATTTGTAGGTGCAGGGGCTGTTTCTAGTGATGTGTTTTCCATGGTGTCTAGGAAAATGGGTTCTTGTACTGATTGAACTTAGCTCATTGTGACAGTTAGGAGTCACAACTATTGGGGATCTTTCTGGGGCAGCTGAATTTTGGAACTGGATCTAATATGTGAATCCTGAATAGTGGAAGCTAGAGAGAAGGGATTTGTGGGAAGAGAGGGGATAAGATAAAAAGCTTCATAAGAAGCAATGATGAAGTCATTGGAGTGGCAAAAGGAAACTTCCCTCGGTCAGATGAGATGGGGATAGCTAGAAGCAATACTGAATCTCAGTTTGATTCTCGAAAATCCTGAAATCTATTTAGCTCTCACTGCTTTCATCTCAGACATTTGATAAGCACAGAACTGAACAAGATCAGGGTTATAAAGAAAATTGCAAAGTTGCTTTCCTCTAAGTCTTGCACCTTTTGTATTTGTGTTTCATGGAGCTGCAAAGCCCATGAATGAGAGGTTTTCATGACATTCACATGACATAAACCAACTGAACTTCTAATTTGCATCAGCTACCCTATTGATCAGATCCAGTTCTTGCTATTTTGCTTAGAATTGAGGTCTGCCTATTCAGGATTTCTAAAAGACATAATGTTTCCACTATCTTTACTTTTCAAATGTTAATTTTAGTTCAAAATCGCATCCTTAATATCCCAGCTGCAAGTGTGATGAAAAGCTACAGTATCTTTAAACAACAGACAAGAGTTAACTGAAAATGATGACTTGTCTTTCAGAGTAGACATTTTTGATGAAAAATGAAGAATTATGGGCATTAATTACACATGGAAAGCCTCATCTTGGTTTGTGAACTGAGCATAATACAAGTCTGGTGTGCAAATAGAGAGGAAGTAGTAGCCAGATGGTATGTGTGCAAGAGATTCTGTATTAGCAAATAATACCCTTTCATTAACAGAGAGAGTTACAGATGGAGTGGCTTCTGGGTGTGCCATGAGCAGTAATTCACTTGCATAGGTGATGACATTCCTGAGGGTACTGTTGTAGCAAGGAAGTTGCCCTGTGAAGGAAGAGATGGCTTTGAAATACAGCCCACCTGGTAGGGCTGGAAATTCCCACTTCAGCCAAGTGTGGCCAGCTGCAGGCGGCAAATGGTTCTTAAAAATGTATCTGCAAAGGTCTTACTGTTCTATTCTATTCTATTCTATTCTATTCTATTCTATTCTATTCTATTCTATTCTATTCTATTCCATTCCATTCCATTCCATTCCATTCCATACATACTTTGTGCCACCCTGAGTGCATTCTTAGCACATTTTGAGTTGAAATACAGCAAAGAACATTGTTGGGGCATTAGCATTATAGCTATCTGGAAGCAGTACCAGAGCAGTACTAGGGCTGTCTAAGCTGATATGATTGTCCTTAGTCTCTTAGTCCTTTACTTTTGGTATCCATTTATATCTGTGCAGATACCTGTGCAGTATAGAAGAATTGGAACCATAGCACTTAACAACCATTTATGAGAAATCTGCCCCTAGTATGCTAAAGTGGAGAATTGTAACTCTTTTTTGTTTCTTATGATTCTGCACAGGCACATAACTTGTTTCTGGTGATGTTCTTCTGGGAGTGCTCACAATGACAGCATATGTAAAATGATGTATGGAGGGACCTTGCTCAAGAAGTTTCCTTTTGGGATAACCAGTGCAGCAAAGACAAGACAGAGGCTGAAATGAAATCCCACATCTACCTACGTACCAAGCAGTGATTTATCCCTTGGCACAGACTGCAATTGCAAGCACACTGCCTTTACTTCTGTATATGTTTCTACATACATATTTTTAATACTGATTAACAACACTAATAAGGTCATGTGGCAACTAGATGATCTAATTTCCAGGAAATTTTGCCAGGTTGTGAAAAAAAAAAAATATATATTTCAAAGTGGGAGGAAAATAATCAATACAGCTAAGCCTTCCAAATTCTTCCCTTCAAAATTAAAAAACTTTTAAAGGTAACTTACAAGCCTTTACACCTGTATTCTTTTGATAACATTTAAATGTTTTATTCTGGCTTTAGGCTTTACAACTACTCATTGTAGATTATGGCATCTCAAAAATCTTAAAAGAAGCAATTTGTAAAGGGAAGTTCAGATACCCTTGAAACATATTATTATATCCTCACTTTGTTTCAACAAAAAGAATCTTTCTTTCTGCTGATGAAGAAATACTATATTTGGAATGAAAAAAACCCAAAAAACCCTCTGCCGAAAAGTATCTGTGTGGCTTCAAATATCAACTATATATGCAGGTTTTTCTTAGAATGGCTGAAGTTATGCAGGTCTTTGATGCTATTAATAATTGTACTAATAACTGTGCTTGTGATGGAGGGTTTGCAGACAGGAACACAAAAAGCCTTGCGTCTGGATTCCTGTCAATAAGAGGAAATGAAGCTGAGGAGACTGGGGTCCAACTCTAGCTGCGTTCGTTCAGGCAGGAGGAGATTCCACTGGAGACTGGATGAGACACTTAGTGCCAGGGTTTAGTTAATTAGAAAGATTAGGTGATAGGTTGGACTGGGTGATCTCAGAGGTCTTTTCCAACCTGGCTAATTCTGTGATTCTGTGATTCATTCTGCTCCTCTGGCACCTGTGAAAGCTCACAGGCCATTTATTTTAGTATGACTCATGAACAACACCACCACTTCTAGCCCACTGCTGTTTGCAAATCATAGCATTAGGTATTTGCTTTCATCTGCATATGTATATGAGTTTTAATGTTGCTGTTTTTAACTAGGTAAGTACTGTGAAATTCTAACTCAGGCCTTCATTCAGAAGGCAGGGATCATTAAAAAAATTGTTCTTTCCTCCTACTCCTTCTGTGGTACTTGGTCCAATCACTGTATTCCAGTTTGGCATTTGACTAGAAGTATTTACTCATTTAGTGTTCAAGATGCTCTCTCCATACAACTTCATTACATGGGAAGGCAACTTTAAATCTGTGATAACTCATAAGTTTTTTAGAACAAAAATAATAATCTACTTTCAATTTTAATTTCAAAAAATGTAGAATCAGGACGACATTTATGAACATTATGCCACAGAATCTCTCTTCTTCTAATTAAAAATAGTTTGTACTTTCCAATACAAGTTATCTGTAAGTTATTGTAATTAAAACCCAACTTATTTCCCTCTGAATATGGTTCACTTTTTCCTTTCTGTGGCAAGGTAGATGTAACCTCTATGGTGAAAAGCCGTGTACAGTACCTTATGTTACCTGCTTAAACTGCATCAATTCAGACAATGTGTGAGATAAAATATGCAGTGAGATAAAATTAAACTTCTTTGGAATAATGCAGTAAAGCTGCATGTAAAATATAGGAGACCGCATCTGAAGATCAACAGCTTGAAATTAAGCTCAAAAGAGATTCAAATTATAAATCAACACTACGTTTTTTGAAGTGAGATTGATTGACCTTTGGAAGAGTTACTAAATCAAGTAGAATTTTCTTCATCTCAGCTGTGAATATCTTTGTAGAATACACACTTCAGAGAGTCAGAAGTCTCCAATGATATATCTGTGAGATAAATTGGATTACCCACTGGAATAAATTGTTGAAATCTGTGTTATGCATATCCATTGCCTGATTGTGGAATATTTTTTTCACATTAAAATTAAAAAATACATAGTAAATAAAAAATAAAGCAATAAACCAACACACACATAGTAGTAGCAGAAGTATGATTACTAGTTTTACTCTTACACTTATTATTTGACATATATGTGAGGAGTAGATAAGCAAGTTGGATACTGAGTGATTTGTTTTCTATTATGTTTCTAAATAAAGAATTGTGTATTCACTTTACTGTGATTCTTTATGGCAGCCATCTAAGTTTAATGAGTCGCAAAGATACATAGAACAACACAATGCAAATTACAGTCTAGCTGTCTGGTTCCTCAAGAACTAGGAGCAGGACTTGGCTCCAGATTTAAATGCATAAATATAGGTCTAAGCACGTGTTACAGATACTAGACTACTGACTGTTATTGCCAGTTGTAGCTAATTGTTAAAGCCAAGTGATCCCAGAGAGGGAATTTTGTTCTCTTGAAGTAGATGTCTAGCTTTGATCATATGAATTACATTTTATATGTCATTAACTCTCCTGTTGGGGACATGATTCGCTTACCAAAACAGATTTCTAGCAGCATTTGAGAAACCTTGCCCAGTCTTCAGCTGCAGAAACCCGTACATTTGTCAGAGGATCCTGCCTTTCCTGCACATCCGTAGATGCCCCAGAAACCTTTGGGTACCTCAAATCGCAATAGAAACCAAAGTATGGATGGCTGATTAGAGACTTAATGCCTACACAACTGCATTTGGGTGACTGAAACTGCATCCAGATGTAATAACTATGAGATCTGCATTTAATGAAGTAAGGGGGTTATGTTTCTGGACACAGGATATTATGCTGGCAGCTCTCCCTTTGTGTCTGCCTTAGAATAATCCTTTTACAGTTTACTGCTACTGAGTGACCTTTCCAAGAACGCTATAGCTAAACTAGGCACCAGTTGACAAGAAAGGATATTAGCCATCCTGCAATGGCAGGCTGGCACAGTGCTTATGCTTGGAGATGTCTGTACCTGTGAGTTGAAGATGTGATGTTCATTTTGCCTGATGTCAGGTCAGCCCATTCCTCAGTTCTCTGCACTGTTGCATTCTGCTGAAGACACAAATACAAGTAGTTGCAAATGGCCAGCAAGGGAAGAGTAAAGTAGTTTACAGCATGGCACACAATCCACTCCCTGTTGTGGAAGCAGATCATCTACTGCTATTGTCTTCCTTCTGTAAAAGTGTTCCCGGATTTTGGGAAAGCCATTAAGCTCCCTGCCTTAACTCTCTGCCTTTGAACTTAGCTTCTTTCTTTCATGGAAAGTGACTTCCATTCTGCTGAGGCTGCATGTATTTTTACTAGCTCTCTAAAATGTCTGCTACATACTAATCAATAGTCAATTTAATGATATCTATGATGATGTTATAATGTCAGTGCATCAAAATTTATCACATTTGAAGTACCTAAGAAGAATTTAACTTTAATACACAGCCTATTGATTAATAGCTGAATAAGTTTCAGATAAGGAGGTAAAAAAGGATGAGTATCTCCAACCATTTGGCAGGGAAAAAAAATATAGATTGCTAATATAGGAAGTTCAGAGGTTGAAGTGGTTTGAGGAAGTTTTTTCATCATGTTGGTTGTTTATGGACAACCTCTCCTGAATATCCTTAAAAGTCACAGATTTCCTCGTGGTCTGCTATTAAGGGCATCACTGCTAGGTGGGGAAGGTAATAGGTCTTCTTTGGTGGTGTTCACAGAGCTGAAAATGAGTGGAGTTCATTATGGTCATTGAGCTTAATCTCCTGAATATCACAGACCATAACCAGTGGGGAGTAGGGTACTAGAGTAAATAGATTAATCTTTATCTTTGTGGTATTTCTTAGCTGGTACAAAGACAGTTACAATCCCTTAATTACAGCTATCTGTAGTTGGCTTAGGTAGTTTTTCTGCCCTTTTTCCTGCAGAGAGGTTAATTGTTCCATTTTACTCTAGCTTTTTAATCTTTTTCTCATTCTTGCTGTATCTACTCTAACAGATTTAAAGCAAATCAGTGTATACTTCTGCAAGGGTCTGGGTTCTTGTTTAACTCCTCTGGTGGTTTCAAAAGTGTCATTCATTATTATCTTCTTAGAAGCAAGTCAGTGTACAAAGACTTGGCCAGAAAATAAATATGATGCCCAGGCCACTAAACTGCATCTAGAAGTCCAAATCAGAGTTTACTTAGCTATTAATTCAATGGATTATTTGTATTCTGAGAAAAGTCAAACACTAATGTTTACTTGAAAAAAAATAATTGTATAATATCATGTAGGACAAACTTCAGACAAACTGGTTTACAGGCAGATCATTATGAACTTTCTATGTGTTTCTTATCTGTCTAGCTACTAATCTCTTTTAAACAAAAATTCTTGCCGCAAAATCTTGGGTACAGAACCTGACACACTAATACACCAGTTCTGATGTGAACTTTTGAGAGAGTCTGGCAAAGCAGACCTTCCCCCCCCCCCCCCCCCCCCCCCCCCCTNATTTTATGGATTTCAGAAAATCAAAATTTCATCCCTTTCAGTCTGAAAAATTCTCGTGGTTCGAGTTTTGGATAGTGATATGAAAAATGGATGTCCCTGGATATAAAGGTTTATGACCTGTGAAGGAAATAAGATGTTGAAATTCATCAATGAACTGTGATGGAAACAAAACTCTTGTTAATTCTGTGCTTACTGTTTCATTACAATATGTAGCTAAACTGGCAATATTGTTACTTTTTTTCCTGCCATATCACTTCTTTATTAAATTGTAGGCACAGAAATCCGTGTCTACACAGAAATCTGAATCTTCATTCAGATTTTTTTTTCTGTGTAGACACAGATTTCTTCACAGCAATGCAGAAGCTGTCTCATTTCCTCAGATGTGGTATTTTATTCATCGCAGCTTGGGAATAGCAAAATCTTCATTACAAATAACACAAGGAAGTCTTTGGTGTATGCAGGATGTCAGAGCTCTGGGGGTCATCTGCCTGATGCGGCACTGCTGGCATGTGCTTTGCATCCTTGCCCACTTGCACATCCACGCAACGCAATTTGATAACCCACAGTTTCAATATTATGGGTAAACCCAGGAAAGATGAATGCCAGTAATTATTCTCCTGGTGGACCATCCTTGCACCACTGCCAGAAGGCACAGAGGAATCCTAGGTTTGTCTGAGAATCTGCGCATGTTTTTCCAAACATGGATTTTCAGAACAGGCTACAAAAGAGATAGACATGCACTCCTTCCATTTTGTAGGAGAGCTGACAAATGGGGAACAGGTGAAACAACGCACACCCATAGTATTTGTTACACTTGTATTGTTTGAGATTTAAAAACAGGAGCCTGAGTGGCTTTCAGTAGGAACTACTAGAATTTATTTCCACAGGATAATTCTGTGATAACAAAAGCCACAGTTATTTCGAAGAGCGATGGCTGGAGGGCAGTCATCCTTCTGTTTCACATTGCTGTACTAACCACATCAGATGGTGTTTTGCATTTCTTTTTCAAGCAGATTTTTTTGCTTTTAATCCACTGTTTTTCAAAGGCAGGGCTTTAAAATATGCTTTAATTATTGATGTGCTTCCACCAAAGATGCGAGATAGATTTCTTTGCCGTGATCTTGGAAGTTACTCATTGTAACTGTTCTACACAGAACAATGTTGTCTGATAAAATGCTTCAGGATTCAAAAAGATTTTTAATGTTAATGGATCTTCAGGAAATGGGCTGTGAACACAGCAATGTGGTAGGGGTGGTGTTGATATCATCTCTGTCTCTTACCAGTATATGTTATTAACCAGGTCAGTAATGAAGGGAATTGAACTGCTTCTCCCTAATATACAGTAAAAATTAATCATTAATTAAAAATAATCATTAAAAATCAATCAAGGAGAACTAGCACTTGTGATAGGTAGCATAGTTCTGAAGAACACAAACTCATTTCCTCTAGAGTGACTAATGAGTGGAATCGCTGTTCCTTGTTGCCTATAGGCCTTGTCACCTTTATTCATTTGCAGTTTAGTTCCCAGAAGTCCAGGTCAAAACAGGAGTCTTGCTATTAAAGGCAACAAACATATGTAATTGCATATAAACATATGCTGCCTTACAGTATTTACAAACAAAACATATAAGGCAGGAAAAAGAAGTGGGGAAGAGATTCTCTTGTGGAATGAAATCTAACCTTTGCCCTGATTATAACATGGAAAGAAGTATTCACAACTGAGCCCTTAGAAACTTTCAAGAGTAATGACAATCAGATGAGTACCAAGAAACCCAACGAGCTGTATAAGGAAAAGGATAATACTGCCAGAAGAATAAAATGTAACGTAAATACTAAAGAACTCCAGGCTGGAATTTAACATGGGAATGCACTGTCAAAGGAAAAAGGTCTGAGAAGAGAGTTTCAAAGATGTAGTAGTGCAGAGGGAGTAGAATTGTAAGGAAGCATTAGTCTGTTACATTAATATGAAATTAATATCTTTGATTAGGACAGCTGAAAGTCATCTAGTCCTAAATTCCTAGAACTGTAAAGATATCTGGAGTAATTGTGAGTTTTGACCCTTTTCTCCCACTCTCCCTCATACCTATTGTTTTAGAGTTGGACAGAGAAACCAAGCTTGAGTGTTGCACCACTTCACTTACAAAAAAGTGCATGTTTTCAAATGGAATTTATGGTTGTGCTTTGCTGAGTACCCATGTCACAGAAACAGGAGCTGCTGCATGATTTCTTTCCCCTTCTACCTCTACCTCTACTTCTTTCTCTAGATCTTTTAAAACCTCCTCATCACAGGTTGTGTGATTGACAAAATTCATGCCAGGTTGTTAAGGACAAGAAAATTCGTTGGAATTGAAGTGGCAGGAGCACTAGAATGACCAGAAACACCCTGTGATCACCAAAGACAATGGTAACTATTTTTTTTTTTCATTTCTTCAAAATAAGGCCACATGAGCCTTGTAGGCCTTGTAGAAATTTAGTTTGAAATAGCCAGTAGAATACTCCGGATTAAGTGCTGCTCATAATTCTAGGATGCTTTTTTAAAAAAAAATTACTGAAAACAATTAAATCCCACAAACTGTTGCTGAAATCAGGCACAGTAAAAGCACTAGTCAGCAAAATCTGAAGTTCTTTTTTCTGGGGCGATAATCTCTGCTGACTTAGTAATATATTTATTATGGTTGAATTTTAGAGATTGCTTCTGCTTAGTTACTTTACTTTTGCAGCTGCACTTACTCCCATATGTACAAACCTGCAGCAAGTCAGTTTGAAGTGGTTGTTCTAAAATATCCATTGCCTATTTTAGTGGGGAACACATTGAGCTTTCCAAGTAATTTGAAAGAAGCAGTACGTGAAGTCATGCTGTGCCTCTTCTAAGCAGCTTGAATGCATACAACAGAGGAAAATGAGAGCAGGTCACTGAGGAATTAAGTATGTTGATATCCAGCTGAATACCTCAAGCAAAAGTTAATGCTGAAAATGATCAATTGATAACATGTTTGCAAACTTTAGAATCAGAAGTGATAAATACAGATGCACTCCTAGATCCATATCCAAATTCTTCAGAAGCCTAATTTTAAAATATGTAGAGCATTACATAGTTTGATCTTGTGCTGGGTTTACCTTCACTGTCAGCTAAGTACCCACACAGCCACTCAATCACTCCCTGTCCCAGCAGGATGGGGGAAATTATTGGAAGAACAAAAGCAAAAAAACCTTGTGAGTTGAAGTAAATACAGTTTAAATGGTAAAGGACTGGAGGATAAAAAAAAATATGCAAAGGCAATTGCTCACCATCTCCCATAAGATGAGTGATGCCCAGACAGTTGCTGAGTAACAGCTTCCTTGGAAAGACCTCCTGAGCATGCCACCATGTGACATGGAATGTCCTTTAAGCTGGTTTGGATCAGCTGTCCCAGCTGCGTCCCCATTCAAACTCTTGCTCACCCCTAGCCTACTTGCTGCAGAAAGAGATTAGGAATAAAAGAAAAGGCATTAATGTTGTGCAGGCATGGCTTGACCACAGCTAAGACATAGGTGTGTTATCGACACAGTTTTAGTCACAGATCCAAAATGGGCTGCTATGAAGAAAGTTAGGCTCATCCCCACCAGACTCAGTACCCACCCTTACAATTTTTCCACATAAAAGTAGATATAAAGTTAATGAGCCCCATCCTGTCTGTCTCTCATTTGCCCTGTTTTATGCTAATAGATGCTAAATGGCTTCTATAAAGTTAGCCTGAGTTAGTAGAAGTGTAATTAAGAAGACCTTGAATTTGAGCCAATATGTCTGAGCCCATCATTATTTTTGGTTGCAGTGTTCTGGAGTGAATCAACCCACAAATAATCAGGGAAGCTGGTGACAGAACATGCTATGACACTGGTGCTTTATAGCATTGATGCATTTCCCAGTGAATGTGCAGTACTCTACAAGATCAGTTGTCCTGGTATTTGGGAAACAGCTGGAGGGACTTCAGCTGAGCCTACTTTAGGCAGTCAGCTGCAGCAGGCTCCCAGAAATGGTCCTGGAGCCATCCCTTGAATGGTCCTGGCCAGGGAAGGTCAGACCTGGCCATGACATGCATGGGAGGATGGATCAGAAACTTCCGAATTTGCATGGGATGAAAAAGTGTTGACTGAGGCAATACCTGGGTCAGGATTTTGCAGTTTTTTGCATGACAAGTGAATGAATGTTTTCCCATGTTCAGATTATGATCTGGGTTCTCTGAAAAAGGAGCATTTCAGTATGATGTTGCCACATCTTTAGATAGCAACAGTAATCCATTGTGCAAGGCAGCCTCAGCTCTGCTTCTTGTATAACAACTCTATGAGGGCATTTTTGGAAGCATAGTTTCTCTTTAAGTGGAGTGCTCCAAATTAAATACATGAAATGATGGTTTAATTGCTCGAATACCTTTGACCTCAACTGATTACCTTTTGTCTTCTGCAAATAATGTGAAATGTTTTGAGGATCAAGTCTGTTCCTTGTACATACCCTTCAGAATTGCAGCTAATTGGTGGGCTGTGTCATAATTGTTCCTGAATTAAAGTATCTTCTAAAAAACTTTCCAGTTGCAATGTTACCTGTTCCACTATGGTTACACACTACCAGCAGTAAGTGTAATGATGTAATTATTTTCTAATAGGCTTTTACAGTGGAATCAAATGGCTTTAGACATATGTGTTATTGTCTCTTCTGCCCAATTTTACATGAGGATTCTATTTGTTAAGAAAAAGCTGTCAATGTTGTTAGCACTGAATACATGAAGATGACAATTTGTTTTCCTTGTGCTTCTTTAGTCATCTACTTGATGTAATAGACCTTTCCTCTGTTACATTCCTCTAGAATGCACTATTAAAAGTATGTATCTATGAGTCATGAAAACTAACAGCACCATTGCATTTTCAGCTGCCATTGAAGGAATTTCATGCCTCCTCTTTGGAGCAATATTAAGTCTGAAAATACAGCCCTATTACTATGACTCTGCAAAACACACTGGCTGGAAGATTTATAAAGCATAAGAAATACAAAGAATAAAGTATAAAGAAAAATTAATATATGGTCTTGCTACTGCCTGCTACCAAAAGGCTTAAAGATCGCTGGGAAAATGAGAACTTCACTTGTTTTTATTTGTGTACAGGCCATGTAAATAAAAACAGAGAAAGAAAATACAAACTGTAAATATCTAAAGGTCGTGAATTTAAAGGAGGAGGAAGGTCTAAAACCATCATTAAACAATGTAAAAGAACTGTGTTGTTTTCCTTTGCAGCTTTCCTGCTGTGGTGAACAGTTAGCTGCCAATCAACATGGAGATTCACAGTAGAATTATCTTAAAATACATTTTGAGGAGTTGTCTGAATAATATTCGGTGACTGTCAGGTGGGAACTGTCTACCTCTTCATCAGCAGAATTTAATGTAAGGCACACCAGGATATGAGATAAATGCTATACAGTCATCTCTACTACATAGATGTGTTAAAGCTGGAGGAGTGTGGGGTAGGAAAAAACGAAGCATTAAAAAGTTATACTTTGTGTGCTAGGAAAAGTAATTTTGTTGCTTTCCCTTTTCTCTCAGTTTTACAGATATTTCTTCCCCAAAAATCTGAAAGAAAAAAAATTTATGTATTATTGCCAAACAGATTTTGGTAATATCACAAGAAGGAGAAACTAGGTATTAATAGAGTTGTCGTCTTCTTCTAAAAGAAGTTTAGGCCTAAGAAAATGGTCCCACCATATCACATCTTCCCAAATCAGATTGTTCTAAAATCACTCTTCAGGCTACAATTTACTTCTTTATTTTCAGAGCTCAGTAAAGGCTAGAATATGAACTTCTAAAAGCAAAATATTTGCTTTCTGAAGTAGAAATAAAAATCCTCAAACCTAAGGACAAATTGAGAACAATTGCTTACAGTATAGTTAGATCAATTAACTGCTTACACTGCTTGAAAGCAAAGGTAGTACGTAGCTAGGAAGAAGAGCATTTGTAAGAGGAAACATGATGGGTTGATTATCTAATGAAAGATAAATTGTTCTTTTACGGCACAGAATGTAGAAGCTCTACTGGAGAACTATGGTTGTGTATTATCTTAAATGTTTGAATTAGTATGTGTTAGCATGCTGCAGAGCCGTAGGCTTTTCTTCCTATGGTCATAATTTAAAGGATTGTGTAGATGACCCAGAAGGATCAGTGCTGAGAGGTCAGAGAATTCATGACTGCCTTGTAAGAAACAGTCTCCTCCCAGCTATTTTTGTCCTTTATCCCTTCTCTGAGTGAGCTCATTCTAATGCAAGGTGGCCTTTTTGTTTCACCCACACATTTTCCATAACTGCTTAGTGCATCTTGTAGATGCAAATACAACACTGGTAGATTGTATTGTACTACAGGAGTTACAGGGACGAGCTGGCAAGTTTACATTTCTTACCCATGTATTCTCTACCTGTTCAATAGAAGTGGTCTATGAATAGCTGACATCTGTCAGTTAGTTTATTATTACTGGACGACTGATTAGAAGCTTTGAAAGGATCATTCCAAGAAACACTGTTCCAGGATATAATCTTCTTTAAGGTTTATTTAGATAATGATTCCTCCTTTGGCATTATGTTGTGATTCTGTATGGTAACTAAGTATTTATGACCATCAGGAATATCTTTCACTACTAAAGTGAGTTCTTACATGATGTTTTGATGCTTCTTTCAGTATTGTGATTATATTGCAATGAATGTTAGTGTTGAGAATTGAGGTTGTGTCACATATATTCTCCAGTACCTTAGGGTATCCTGCAGAAATCTCTCTCCCTTTATCCCTTCTTCTCCTTCTTCCATTGAAGTTAAAACTAAAGCCTGTGTCTGGCCAGTGGTAGGGCCAGAACAGCAACTGGGTGGTGCTGACTCTCTAAGACAGTGACTAGTGAGTGGGCACATCTTGGGGTTCAGGAGTCAACTTTTGAGAGGGTTTCATATGCATATATGACTTTAATGCATATAAATTTAACCAGGCCATGGGTAGGAGATTAATGTAATGGAGGGGTAATTAATTGATTGCTAGATAGGACTCTTTTTTTTTTAATTAGTGTTGTTTATTAATTTTGATATTTGGGACTCTCGCTACCCCCAATCACTATTTTTAATAACTAGGTTCTTTGCAACAGTCATGAAAACATTACACAGATAATAACATAGGATCTAGAACGTTTAAGAAATAACTAGAAGTAACACAAACACTAAACTCAATTGACCTGGAAAGGAAGGTTCTTGCAGTCAGTTACACCGCTTGTCCACTAGATGGACTCGAGGAGCCCCATTCTGCTTATGGTAGACAGCAATTGGTGAATTACAAGAGGCTTTAAGTATGTACTCACAAATATTAATCTCCCGATTCCCCAGGACTAACTACAGCTTTAAACAGTACCCAAACACTTGCAGAGGGTTCTGTTGGTGTCGTCTTAGCTGCTGAGGCTTCTGATTCTTCCCAGGCTTTGTCAAGGATGCTGGAGAAGGAGGCAGACAGTCTCTGACCTGGTTCTGGTTCCTCTGGACAATCTGTGTGTCCCTTCCAGGGCTTCCCAGTCTTGGCAGGAGGACTTTCAGGTGTAGGCAGGATGTCTTGCAGTGTGCAGTCTTAGCACAATGTCACACTGGCTATGCAGGCCTGTCGTGTGGAGGTAGTTATGCCTATTCCTGGTAAACTCAAAGCAGTTTCCAGGCAAACTAGCCTAAAGCACAGGGCTAACTTATAGCTTAACAAAGCATAATGCTGTAGAGCATGGCAGGATGCACACTGAGGCAGTGGCAGAATCACTGCCAGAAACACAGAGCACGATAAGGCAGAAGTTATGGCAGCAGGCAGCAGGCAGAGCAGCAAGGAGCCAGCAGGCAGCAGCAAGCACATTGTCTCTACCTGCTCATCTCTTTTATCAATGTAGCCTGACACCTAATGGGCCTTTGGACACAGATTAGCCAATCAGAATGGCAGTTAGCCAATCTTGACCGTATTAGGTGAAGCCATAGGCTTGCTTTACCCAAATTTGGAGAAACACAGACCTTGCACAAGGAAGGCACATGCCAAGTGTGTGTACCTTGTTTAACACAGGATGTAAACAGGAGTAAAACAAGCCTGGCAAGGCAGAGTCCTTAGACTCAGTGGCTCCAGGATCTTTGTCCTCTTTACCGTGGTTGCTTCTCCCTGCAACAGAAGGAGGGAGAGCAGAAAATCATGTCTGGGCAAGCCAGGTCATGTTCAGGCCTATTTTGACCTGTTTAGGCCTACCACAACATTTAGCTAACAGGCTAGAATCAGACTATCTCCAGCTTGATGCCATGATGCTTGTCCTCCTGTCTCAGCATCAAAAGTGCATTATAAAATATACTTCTCATAGCACAGCCTATTTCTTCAGTCTCTCATCCTGAGTTTAATACTCCATAAATATAAGACCTGCCGTTTTATGGGTGAGTGCACAAAACATAGGCAACTTTGTGGAGGAGTTACAAGATGCCAACTCAAGTTGCCAGATTACTTCAGTTCTATTGGTGTTTAACACCTGTGGCTCCTGTGGAGGATCCAGAGTCCTGCTAGCCTGGATGGTTTTGGATCTCTAAGGAAAAGATGTTCCCCTTTGTAAAGACAAACACACCCAGGGATCTGCGAACATAACTGTTAAATGCTTGGAGAAACCTGAGCAGGGTGACATTCACAGTTTTGAGGTGTTTCTAACTAGCTTAAGCAGCTCTGCAAAAACAAAGGAATAAATGTCACGGTGGTCTAGTGGCTTTTGCTGCAGAACACAAAAGTGCTGCTGAGAAGTACAAATGCTTAAAAAGGATACTAAGCAGTTATGACATACTTGTTATTTCTGAAGTGCAAGAGTAAACAGCAGTAAGACCTGACACGGCTCAAGTATTTCCAATTTGTGTTTTAATGTTTAAATGGCCAAATAATGTTTGGAATTGTTATCTAGTAATAGTTCACAGTTATAATTTTTAAGGTGATGCTTTTCTGCTCTAGGAGGCCCACCCTTAACTTGCCACAACCGAAATAAACAGACTCATTACCACAGCAGTTTTGAAGGAAACGAAAAAAAACCTAAAACGAAACCAACCAACCAAAAAACAACCCAAACAGTAGCAAACCTTCCCATTCTATTGCATTTCAGATACGTTATTTCCTGGCTTGAGGACTACAGAAACGGATTTCATGTCTGCTGTACAGACATTGTCAGCACTATGTTTTGAACTTGTCTGCTTGAGCATCCCATTTTAATTAATGAGGTCATGAGCCAAAACAGGTGTTCCTAACAGAATAGACGGCAGCTGGAAAACAATTTTTAGATCAACAATTAGCTCATTTATCCTATTGTTCCAGAACACAGAGTTCATATAATTTTACGGAGCAGGTTATTATAGGACTGAGTTGTAGAAGCACAATCATTTTTCTGATTCTGTTTTCTTAGGAATTTTTTTAATGATATTTTCTACAGCTTAGTTCTCATGGTAAAGCTGACTGAAAAGTTTAGGCTAATTTTTTTTCCCCCAGCAATAGGCAATTTATATTATTAAAACAATCTAATCAATGACCTAAATGGCCTTTGACTAGCGAACACTAAATTCACCTAATTATTATCTCTGTTTTCAGAGACAAAATGGCATAAATGGCTTTGAAACTAGAGCTCAGCAAAACTCTTCTCCAAGTCCGTGTCTATATAAATTACCACAGAATGAAAGTTGTACAAATTCAGCAAAACCTAAAGTACATTAAGAATCTACTCAAACTTCAGACTTCCTCATTCAGGTATCCCAGGCTCTTTAAAGAGTTTAACTGACTTTACACACCCTTGCTGTTGCCCATTCTGACTTTACAGATATAGGTTTGTTTTTTTGTAAAATGTCTTCTCTAAAATTGTGAATATTTGGCATTGCTTAAAGCATTGTCTGCCATTCCTTGGTGTCTTGAAATTGGACATCTAAAAGTAGCAAGCAAAAATCCCAGTAGCCCACAAAACTGTAAAGGGTTTCCTAATTGCCCTCTCCACACATAGAACCATGAAATAACTGAAGAGGAAGGCAACAGTCTGAGGGAGAGCAAAGTCCAAGTTGTTCTGACCAAGTAATTTCTTAGGTTAGTTATCTGATTATTTTGACAAAATATTTCATGTTATAGGGATAATCAATGGCTTGGTTTTAGAAGCTTTGTACGGGAATTAGTGAGTGTCAGTTCAGTGACAAAACAAGAACAGGGAGAGCGCTGACAGAGGAGAATTAAACCTGCTGTTATGCTACATCTGCACCATGTCATCTCTAAACCTTAAGGAACTGAGGTAAACACCAGGATAAACTTTAACATCTTTGTGTCCTCCTTGGTTAGAACTCAATGACAATTATAAAAATCTACTCCACAGCTGGAGAAGTTACTTTCTTTTTTTAATCGAGGTGGTAAATCTGGTTCACTGTAACCGGCAATATTGCATTTTATTCTGTTGTAGGAAGTTAAATAATTATAATCTAACTAAGTTGCTTAAAATGCCTGGATTTTTATGGTTAGTGATTGCATTTGTATCACTTGTTGGAGGGGTTTGTTTGTGGGAATATTTTTGCTTTTTTTGCCTTGCCCCTGCTCCCAGTTCTCTCCCTTATCCTGCTACATGGGGGAATGAGTGAGCAGCTGCATGGGTACCTAGCTACTGGCTAGGATAACCCACAGCAAGTATCTATGTAGTATTGTTCTCTATCCTATACCATTTCACATTAAAACTGAGCTGTACACTTCAAGACTACTTCTGTTAAGCACAGATTCTGTTTTCACAGCAATTAAAGCTAAATCAACACCCTCAAGATCATTGCCAGCTGTTGCCAGGTAATTCTGTGGATGCTAAGAAGGCTTCCTCGCCCTTATGAGCCCTGGAGAGGAAAACTTGCACCCTAGGATCCTTCAGGATGGTCAGCCTGCCTATCCAGAGTGGAACATCTTGTCATTGGTATTGATGTTTTCTGTAAGACAGCTGTGGGGATAGGGAATTTTCAGATCTCTGGCACATTGTCCAGGAACTTATTTACCTGACACAGGTAGATTATTTTCTTGCTCTGTTACCAATGTTAGAGCCCAGTGGTGTATAAACCGCAGCTAAGATCAGCCAGGGAACAAACTGGTGTCAGGATACAGGCTCAGGTGCTGACCTTCAAATGTTGCCCCAGACAGTGGCCTGGCACTGTTTAGAGATCACATTTCTCATAAATTATTTTACCTGGTCATTTGAATTTAGGCATTTTGTTTCAGGGGGAAAGAGTTTAAATATATGAGCATCAGTCAAACCATGTCGTTAGAGAATGTCCTTAGTGGTTCTACTCAGTACTATAGGCATAGCTGGGAAGAACAATGGACATCAAAAAGGCTTGCAGGAATCACCTGAAATTGAAGGTTAAATCTGTGAGTTATTGCAGGAGTACCACAGCATAAGGCAGCATGTTTTTTAAGCATGAAGAATTTATGTGCTGAATGACCCAAAAGACCAAATGAACACCAGCTGTTGTAGGGAATATTATTCTGTGCACACAATATGGCTGGAATAATTACAAGAGTAGTAGATTTATGTTACTATAATAAATTTACATTTGCCACTACAATTTTAATATATGGAATTATGATAGCAGCTGTAAAACTAATGCATTTCTTTATTTAAAAAAACTAGATCATATGGTTCAAAGAAGGGTCAAGGACCAGACTTGTCAGGTAGTGAGATGTGTAAAGAAATACATTTCTAGTATGCTTCAGAAGCTCCTCAGCAGCAGTCAGCAGCTTAGGGTTCTACACAGCATTAAAAAGTTGCCTCTAAATTTATAGCAGTCCTTACAAAAAGAAGATTCAAATGCCTGAAAATGGAATGAGAGGAGTCAATGCTCAAGTAGTTGAACCCAGCCTTCAGTCCCACCAACTCTCATCTGGTGCCAGACATCTGGCTTATAAAAGGGGGCCTGAATGCATATCCAGGGTCCATGAGTTTGGGCTGAATCTCATCCCTTCACTTTTCTGCAAAGTACTTATAGGTTGGAATACTTTAAAAAACATAAAGGGTGAAAAGTGAAATAATGCTGTTATATTTTATCTTTTCTTACTCTTTTTATTCTATTATTTTGTCCTTGGAAGACCACAACATGTTTTCTTCTCTTCAATATTCTTTGTACATAGTGTTTGCCATCTTTTAGTCTCTGTCAAAGAATATTATCTTCTGACATCAAAATATTTCCCAGTCAGCCAGTCTTTGTCACTTATGGTCACAGTTTTAAGTGAGAAAATATTTTCAGGAACCACTGTAGACATCCTTGAAAACATAGAAGATTCCAAATACTGAAAGATTTTAAATATTGGAAAATATTCTCAGTGAACTCTGAGCTGTTACTTTACCATAATTCCAACCACAAATGATTAATAGCTCATTTAGAATGCTAATAAAAAAAAAAAAATTAGTTAGCATGGTGTCAGAGAATATCCTGTAAAATACTTTTAGAACTGTATTTATGATTGATAAAAGAAATTGAATGGAAAAGAAATTGAATGGAAATAGATTTCAATTAACTCTAAAAGCTCAAGATTTAGAATTGTTTTGATGGAAAATTCTTTAATTAACTAGTAATATAGTAAATGGATTAAAAATTGGCTCAGTGACAGAACTCAAGCAGTTATTTATTAACTATTACCTGTATGACTTCCCATTTAACTCTTAATGTTCTTAGATAACGTGTAGCTGCATTTAATGGCAAGGCTTACTGATAATGTGAAGACTCACAAGTAATTTATTATTTATTAGGATGCTTTGGTTGGCTTAGTTTCAAGCCTGGAGAATCCAGCTTTTCCCACAGTAAATCTAAATTTGATCACCTGATAACTTTCTAGACCAGACTGACTATATTGACTAGGTCTTTGTTGCCTACAGTAGAAATGTACACATTTAACACTTCAGTGCAAATAAGTAAAAATAACACAATAGGAAAAGAAGAAGACAGGCTTTGTCATGGCACATGGACACTTGCTGAGGACACAAAGGAAATGTTAGGGCCTATCGAGCTCATCCTCCAGTAAGTTAGATGTCAGGCATAAGAAAGTGATCTTTCCCATAGGCTTTGATATGGCCGTTATAATCCATTTCTAGTTGTGGACACTTATATTCACATGTGGAAAAAATACTAGAGAGAATTCAGGGAAGGATCCAAGTATTGGAAAGCAGTATAAGCTCCACAGAGTTTATCTAATTCACTTTATTGGAAAAGAAAGTCAGGAGGTGTGCAGCTATTTATGCGTAGAGATGAATGACAGCCATAAGCTTTTAAAATTTATGGACAATAGCTTAATAGGAATCATGGGCTGCAAAATGAAGGTAAAGAATTTTCACCTTCATAAAATCCACCCTTGTACCATGTGTAATAAGGATGGGTAAATGCAGGGATGGTTACTGGGGCATGTAATTGTAGGTACCACCATTGGAATGTGTTTAAATAAGACTGGGATCTTTTGAGAGGAATTATTTACTCCCTGAATGTCGTGATTGTGCAAAGGTTTGTGCTGCTTCACTCTACCACTCGATTTTATACCTGTCTCTCTTGGATGCAAACACTTCTGAATGCCTGAACTAATCCAGATAACATATGCAATTAATTAGCATACATCAGGCTTTCACTAGTCACCATAACTAAATCGGAATAATGCTTGAAAGCATAAGCAACTACAAGACATGATACAATGGAAATTCCTTTACTTATTTCTGTGAAATAATTAATTTGTGACACAAAAGAGTGGCGTAAAGTAAATTGCCTGAAAAAATCACATTTCTGGAAGTCAGATTTAAACCAGATACCTCAGACCCCAGTAACAGTTTTTGTTTTGAAATGATGTCTTGATATGTTGGTTTTTAGTCCTTCTGAAGCTGAAATGATGAGACTTGTGATGACAAAGAAGACTGTCACTTGCTGTTGCTATGTGACTTTTTAGAATAGAGAAATAATTCAGCACATTTATGGAAAACAAATTTTTAGTGGTGTAAAGGAAAGGAAAGGAAAGGGAAGGAAAGGAAAGGAAAGAAAAGAAAAAAGAAAAGAAAAGAAAAAAGAAAAGGAGAAAAGAAAAGAAAAGAAAAGAAAAGAAAAGAAAAGAAAAGAAAAGAAAAGAAAAGAAAAGAAAAGAAAAGAAAAGAAAAGAAAAAAGAAAAGAAAAAGTGCTTTCTCTGCTGCTTTATTTTTAAATTGTGTAAACCTGTAAAACCTCTTGTGAAATGAGTACCTGGAAACATTGATGTACCTCTGGCATAAGTGCCACATTGCATAATGCAACAAACCAAATTATTTAGCATGTATTTATTGCAACAGCCAATGATGCCACAAATTGACACATGATGTGTCAGCTGTAGCAGAATATTGTTCTAGAGTGAATTTTGCTTGCTTGTTACACACTTTGATGGGAAGTAGGGTTGATTTTTAATCCATTGCTTTGCTCTTCCAGCACACATTTATTTTTCACTTTATACAGACTTTTGTTCCAACACACTCATTTTTCCCAAGTAGTTTTTCTAGCTTTCCTAGCAATATAAAGTAATGCCTGCTTATATCAGTGAAAGGAGGGTTGCCTTGCTTTGGGCAACGTGGCAGCACAACAGAAAAGGTGATCTTCTTTCCTTTTGTCAGTTGCTGAATTCCTACATTACTGTAGGTAGTTATAGCCCTATTTCAGAAATATTTCTCTCTGGATCCCATACATCCCCTTGGCAAAATGAGAAATACACTGAACGAAAACAATATAAAATAGACCCTGGAGAGCAAGGTGCAGTGCCTTTGAGCTCTAGTAGGTCTTTTGAATTTCCTTTTTCAGTAATTCACTCCTTTTAGTCTAATAACATGAAAAATTTTCATCCAAACATCTGGGAGTACTGCAGGACAGCAGCATGAGGTGAGTGAGCTTCCCAGTGGCTGTGCTCTGCTTATCAATACCTATGTCCTCTCCAGCTTGGGCTGTTAACAAACTGATTTCTCTTACAAGAAAATAGACTAAGGAGGTGAATGGAGGCTTGGGATTGGCTAGCAGGGGTTAGGTCTTCATCGGTAAGCAGGGGATAAAAGCATTTGCTAGATTGTGTTTTCTACAACTGTTGCGGAAGGTAATCCCCTTGTTAAGAAGCTTTGGCAGCTAGCAATGTTGAAGGGCTTACCTGCTGCTCTGGAAACCATAGTCAATGATATCAGAACAGTAAGAGTACTAATTGAGTAGTGAGTAAGAAGGAAATAGAATGAAGAAGAGACGCCATTTATTTCCTTTGCTCTTGCCTATCCCTCCCACCTTTCATTTTCATCATTTGGGATGAAAATGAAGTTGCATCAGAAATCTGGTTTTTTTCTGATAAGACCGAAATATAAGTACCAAGATATGACTCTCTTTTGGATCCACTGTGTTAGATCTGCAGCCTAACAGTGGTGGTGGTTTTTCCGAAAAGGTTTCCTACTGCTGATCCCAAAACAAAAGAGTACAGGGCTGGGCAGTGTAGAGACAGATTGGTGCAGAATTTTTCCTTTCTTTCTTTTTTTCCTTGTCTATTCTATTTAGGTAGACTAAACAAACAAACAAACAAACAAGAACAACAAAACCACAACAAAACATTAACAACAGAACCCCCACAAACCAACCATTAAAAAACCCAAACAAAACAAACCATAAATTTCAGTGCAAGAAATTTCATGTTACAATTTTTTGTCCTGCTTTTAAGTGGGCTGCTTCTCTTTTCCCTGAACTAATATCTACAAACCAGCTTGCTCTGATTCATTAGCCTTTTTGCTCCACATAGATTGTCTGTCAGATTACTCTGACAGCTTCTTATTTACTACCAGTTTCTCTGCTTCTGGACTGTATTGTCCAGAGCTTCCAAGAGCTCTGGACTTCCAAGAGCTCACGTGTCCTTCACAGCTCTCTCAGCACAATAGAACCTGCCAAGGAAGCCCTCTAGCCCTGGGTGATGCTATACTTTTCAACATTCAAAGCACACAAACTCACTGCCTGTGGGTCTCTGGCATGTGGAGATAGTTGCTTCCATAGGAGATACTCCTATGTGTGTATAGATACCATGTGGGAACTGTTTGCTCTCATTTGAAGCATATGGTTAGCCTAAGTCAGAGCAATTGCAAGCTTTGAAGTGGCTGCTTGACTAAGGGAAGCAGTTAGAGATTAGGAGTTTGGTTCAAGAACCTTTAAATGTAGCAGCCAAGAGCCTTTTAATGAAGATTGGGGTATTTTTGGACAATAATCTGGTCCTGAATCCAAAGGTGTGGTCTAATGTGTCTATGTTACTAACCATTCAAATCTCTCAAGATGTGCTAAGGTGACTGTTTTGGCAAAGGAGTGAAGTTAATTACCATGTTTTGTCTTCCATTTCATCACTCCTTTCTGTTCTCTCATTCTTCCCCCCACCCTATCCTTCTTAAATCTGACTCTGACTAGTTTTGATTCTGTGCTTCTGTGAGCCACTAAAATGAATACTCATTCAGCTTCATTTTTTTTTTTCCTAGCACGTTATCGCCACAGTCAAAACCACAAAAATAAAAATAAAGCTGAACCCAAGTTCTTTGTGGGTCTAACCCATGTGCTGTTTGACTTCCCTTGATCTGTGTGTGTCCTGGTTCAGGGCTCAGGCTACTATGGTCCCATCCAGGAAAAAAAAGCCCACAAAGACTCATTTGGGAAGTTCTGAAGAGCTCTGAAAGCAATATGGAATATACATGCTGCAATGTACTTAACAGTATTTTAATTGCAGGCATCTGCCATCAAACTAATGCAGATATTCGTTGAAATGTTTATTTCATTACCCCCTCACAAGATCTTAATTAAGCTGACTGGAGATTTGAACAAAGGAGGATAAAAGGCATCAATTATGTATATTACCACACTGAATGGGGCTCTAAAACTCAGACTCGAACTTCCGTCAAAGGGGCTGTTCAGGAACGCTTCTCCGAGGCTGGTGATTGAAACCCATCATTTTGCACACTCTGGGGTAGGCCTTCATTCCCTTTGCAGCAGTAACAGCCTTTCATTTTGATAATTGTGTGTTGTTTATGCAGTGTGAATGTCAACAGGGAGATGTCCCGAGATCTGACAACATTAAACCACAATGACTGACAGCAGAAATGTCATTCAGATCCAGCAATCAAGCTTGTGGAGCACAAATCCAAAGTCAGGTGTGGTGAATAGCTGTTAGCTTTCCTTCAAAAAGCCTGTATGAGTTTGCAATTATCATGACATGGAGCTTTCTTAATGCAAACAAACTGTGGCACCATGAAGCTAACTGAGATATTTCTGAAGAAATTTGGATAGATGTGAGGTTTAACACTTCTGTGCAGCCTTAGCCTTCCCAAATACAGGTGACAACTACAGTCACATCTAAGTAAATATATCAGGAACAGGAAATTCCTTGAGCAATAGCTCAGACAGCCTACTATTATAAATCTGGTCTTGGCAAATGGAACTATTTCTTATCAAAGAAAAAGTCTTAACACCATTGTGTGATTTTAAAATATTCAGTCTGTAAAAAGTTTCAGATTTTTTTTTTTTAAACCAAATTTATGTTCAAAATAATTTGGAAAACAAGCAGTGTTCTGTATCTCTTGTGGGAACAAGTACAAAATTTAAATATACTTTTAAAGAACAGGATGCTATGTCTTATTTTGTTACATCACAGTAAAATGATATTCTACTCAATTCTGTTTAATAATAATCTGAAAGTGGAATAAAGTAAAGGTAAATGAAATGTTTTAAGCATTATTTTTTCCAGCGAAACAAAAAAAAAGACAGGGCAACTGAAAGCTTTCAGCAATACATTGGAAAATATTTTTGGGAAAATGAGTTTTCATCTGAGTCAGACAAAGCTGCAAAATTATATTTGTGATGGATGCTCTTGAATGTGTTGCTATGTATTTTTGGATCACAACATACAATGAAAAACTTCTTAAAAAAGGCACAGATATCAGCACATAACCCCTTTGGACCTCTTGGTTAAAACATGTTGGGTTCAAGGCTTTATAAAAATTATGAGATGAGACTCAACTAACTAACATAAGCCATCTGAACACATAACAGAATAATAGAATTGTTTTTGTTGGTAAAGACCTCTAAGATTATTGAGTGCAACCATTATCTATTGCTACCAAGCCTGATGCTAAACAATGTTCCCCTCTGCACCACATCTTTGTGTCTACTAAGCATCTCCAGGCATGGTGATTCAACCACTTCCCTGGAGAGTCTATTTCAGTGTTTGAGAACCCTTTCCATCAAGAAGTTTCTTCCAATATCCAATCTAAACCTTCCCTGGTGCAACTTGAAGCCATTTCTTCTTATCCCATTGTTTATTACCTATGGGGAAGAGACCAACATGCACCTCACTCCAACCTCCTTTCAGGGAGTTGCAAAGAGTAACAAGGTCTCAGCTCAGCCTCTTTTTCTCCAGATTAAACAACCACAGTTGCCTCTGCTGCTCCTCACAAGCCCTGTTCTCCAGATCCTTCATCAGCTTTGGTGCCCTTGTCTGGATCTATTCCTTTCTTGTAGTGAGTGCCCCAAAACTGAACATAGTAGTCCAGGTGTGGCCTCACCAGTGCTGAGTACAGAGGAACAGTCACTTTCCTGGTCCTGTTCATCACACTACTCCTGATACAGTCCAGGATAGTGTTGGCCTTCTTGGCCACCTGAGCTCACTGAGACAGCTCTTGACCAACACCCTCAGGTCTTTATCTACTGGGCACCTTTCCAGCTGAGCCTGGACCTTTGCATGGGATTGTTCTGACCCAAGTGCAGGCTGTGGCACTAAACCTTCTTTAAATGTCATGCAATTAGCATTGGCCAATTGATGCAGCCTGCCCAGGTTCCTCTGTAGAGCCTTCCTACCATTATGTGTATCAACACTCCCTCACAGCTTAGTGTCATCTGCAAACTTACTGAGGTTGCACTCAATCACTGCACCCAGACCATTGATAAAGTTCAGTTTTGGTCCTCACTACAAAGAAGTGTGGACAGGCTTAGAAAGTTTCCAAAGACCACAAGAGTGGTGAGAGTACTGGCAGACCTGCCATATGAGGAAAGGCTGAGAGAACTGGGGATGCTCAGCCTTAAGAAGAGCAGGCTTAGGAGAGGCCTTACCGCATACCAATACAAAGAAACACATGGGTAAGACAAGGGATAATGGGTACAAGTTACTCCTGAGGAGATTTCAATTGGAATTCATAAGAAAGTTTTTCAGCATGAGAACAGTTAGACATTGGAATCATCTCCCAAGAAAAGTAGTGGATTCGTCTGCACTGGTCAGTTTTAATACTCAGCTTGACGAGGTGGTGAGCCATCTCATTTAAACTGCACTGTCACCTAGAAAGGTTGGGCCAGGTGATCCTTGGGGTCCCTTCCAACCTGCATTCTGTGGTTCTGTGATAAAAAAGAAAACTGACCTAAATACTGAGTCTTGGGGAGCACCAGTTGTGACCAGCCACCAACTGGATTTCACTCTATTCACTACCTTATTACTTATGCTGTGGCTTATATGGATTGTGATCCTATTTCCATTCCTTATATGAAATATTTTCGAGCTGAGTGGCTGAACTGAAACCCACTTTAACTGATTGCAGTGTTTTTATTTAACGTGTGTCTGATTCTTTTCTGTGTAAACACAGCATTAATTCTAGTTGTTGTCAGGAGTGCCAGCCAGTAATGAGACTTACACTGTGTTATGTGCTGCAGAGTAATATTTTCTTTTTCTGTTGTACTTTTCAGAGATCTTTACCCTTGACATTGACAAGGACAAAAAGAAACCAGCAGCAGCAGTAGCAACAAACACCAGTAAAGATAAAGCTGTTCTGAGTCTTGGGATTGTTACTAGGTTAAGTAGCACTCCTCTTCCATAAAGAGGAAGACAAACAAGCTAGCACTGATGTGAGGATTGTAGTCCCTATTGTTATACTTGTACACATCTTTCTTAGCTGGTTTTATTTATAATGTGGATTTTTACTATTTTATATAGCAGATGTATAATGGGGACATTTTAGAGACTTCAGATGAGTCATATGCAAATAGTACTGCCCAAACACTATAGTTTTGATTTACCCCATTGCTGTCATGAATATCATTGTGCTATACATATTGACAATGATGAGTACCAATTGATAGTCTCTTTCCAGAAACACTCCAATCCCAATTTTCTCCTTTGAAGAGAGTCTGCAGTACAAATGGGCTTGAAGAAACCTCAGGCAAACTAAATGACATAAAAAAAAAACTTTTAAAATCCTGAAATAAGTCTGATTGCTTTCAGATTTCACTCAGTAAAAAAGACATGGCAACATCAAATTCTTGTACCCTAGGCTGGTGAGAGAATGATAAAATGCTTATCAATTCATTTCAAAATGACTAATTCAGATTTTTCCCTTGTATCACATGAAAGTCAAACTTAAACACAATATTTTTATTACTTTGTAAGGCTGTTTTATATTTCCCTTTGCTGAATGTTTCAATACTTACCTGTCCTTTGCAGCGGTTTGAAATAAAGATAGTTTTCAGTTTTGAAATCTGGAATTGACCTTCTCTTTTCTGTGGATTGACTGAATTGCTTATGATGTGGGCTTGGGAGTTACCCGCCCCCCCCACACTTTGTAAAATGACCCAGGCTAAAACTCAGCCAGCTGGAAGTTCAGATGAAGCTCTANTAGCATGAAATTCACATTTTTTTAAAATCTGTTTTTAATTTTTTAAGCCCTGGGGCTGCGTGAGCCTGAAGACCACGTGGCTGTAAATATAAAGCTGAATTCTCTTCTCTATATGTCTGGTAATGAAGAAGTCAGATTAATGAGTCTTACAAATCCCTGGATTTAACCACTCATGAGGCCTCTCCTGGACATCTACAGTCTGCAGATTTTTTCTACAGTGAAGACTCTTTTTATATCTAATTAAAAAAAAAAAATCAGAATAAATCAGATGTGCAGAATGAGTGTCCAATTACCAGGGTCAATCAAATTTTCAAACAACAGACAGATGTTAAAATTAGGAGGACTGAGCAAAAAAGTTTGTTTGTGCAATTTTGATGCAAACCAAAAGTGTTTCTCCTAATGTTGAGGTGAAACTTAAGATAAAAAAAAACAAACAAAAAAACCAAACCATAAACCTCTTTGTAAATTTCCTGATTGTACAAAGCATCCACTTATGAGGTGTGGCATTTTCTTTATCTCTGACGTTCCTACTTACTTTGAACTTTAAAACATCAGTAGTGTCATATTAACTGAAAAACCCCAGTTATTTCAATTCTGTGTCTATGCTGTTCTTTGGTTTCTGTTCATAGATGGTATCCTGACATTTCTAGTTAGGCTTTGCCTGCATGATAGTTTCCCAGAATGTATTAATAAAAAATTTCCCATACCAGTTTAATCTGAGAGCAAATTTGATGTTAGATTAAAAAGAGTTGTTATTTTTTTGCTAAACAGAAACAAACAAACATCTTTCAGGAGATAAAGAGATAGACCTGTCCTCCTTTTGCTAGATAACAACTGAAATCTCTGAGATGTGCCAGGTTTTATCCTGATCTGTTTCTTTCCTTCTTGCACTAGAAAATGAGAATCTTTTCAGTGTCTGATATTTCTTTTCTTTCCTGCAAACCCTCTGTATCAGAACCAATTCTTGCAAGCAGGAACAAGTCAGTATTTTTTTTTTTAATATACCATGCTGTTTTCTCTCTGGCCCTAACTTCAAGATAATTATGGCTTTTGTTTGTCTGTTTGGCTTGTTTTGATGGGGAAAATATAGACAATGTGGACTTAATACTGTAGCTCTTTGTCTAGGGTTATTTTTACTCATAGAGGGGTTCCAATCAATTTGAGTTCTTTGCATGACATTCATCCCTCTGAACTTTGGATGTCTAAAAATTAACTGTGTACTCCAACCTGTTCATTCTGATTCCTTCTGCAAGCAATGTGAGAGGGCAGTTCAGCCTCTCCATCCAAGATACCTTTGGGGAGTAATGTCATGGTGCCTGCACCTGCCAGTCTTTTCTGTACTAGTTGTGCTGAAAAATTTACCCAGGCTGGATGGTTGTAGCTGGGTGAAGGAACTAGAAGAGTTCTGATTTTTTAATGCAGAGAATTGCCACATAAGGGTCTGCAAAATTGGTCTTTTTCATAAAGGTCAGCTAAAATGAGATTCAGAAATTTAATTTGCTGGTGGAGTTTATATCCTCATTTTTCAAAGCAAATTTTTAAATGATTTCTTAATATTTTGAATGAGATCAAAAAGTCTGAAATTTCAAAATGTTTATATAATCAAATCTGAACTTTTCATACCTATATTTTTTTCACAAATGTGTATTGCTTTTCAAAGCAGGGCAGTGGTTAACACCATTTGTGTTTTTAGCCAGAATGTCAGCACAGAAACAGGTCTTATACCTTTAGTAGGTATAGCAGTTTCCAGTGATATTAGGTGCCTTTTTATATGGAAATAGGAGATTTCAGCTAGCTGATCTGATTTTATTTTAACAGTGTGTAGAAACACAACACACAGGTTAAACACAGAAGCTTTCACAGCCCCAACCAATCTTTCAGAGTAAGACCTTGAAGTTTTATTGACCTCATCCTGGAAGCAATGCCAAAATCATTCTAATGATTTTGAAAACTCAGGCTGAAAAACTTGAGTACAAGACTTGTGAAAAATCAATTCAGTGTAAAGAGAGAGAGTGGGAGTAAGGTTTGACTTCCAGGTTTTCTGACAGCACCAAGTAGCATTCATGTGTACCGTGGCATACCTCCAAATGACAACACAATTTTATTCCTTCTACTTTGTTCCTTAGTTTAAGAGATTCTATTCAATACTTAGGAGTGATGACGAAGCACAGAGAGTGCACATGAATAGTAATTACATACTAGCATAATCATTATAGGCAAATTTAGCACCAAGGGAAGAGCTGTGCAGCATGATAGAGAGGAAAGAAAACTGCAGGAACTATTTCTATCTGCAAAGCTACCCACCAGATATTAACAGCAGGCAGCAATAGATTCATCTTTTATGGGAATGCCGCACACACATTTTTGTAGTCAGTTACATCTTTCAAGGCACTTAAGTAATTGTTCTTACTCATTGAACCTTTAGTCAATGCTTCCACAAAGCACCACGATGAAATTTTCTTTCAAAAGTTAAATGGGAGAAAAAGCTTCAAAACGTCAAGTGGTAATGTTTTACAGGCTTTGGGAATTAAATAGACTTTTTTTTTTTTTTTTTCCATTTTTTTCATTCATAAAGGTGAGGAGATTCAAACAAGATGTTCAGGAGGAGTATTTCTGTAAATGTGAAAGTCTGGGCTTTTTGCAAAATACAGCTTGTTTACTTAGCTCTCAGCAATGCATACCCCTGCTCCACTGATACTGCATTTCTCTAATAAGCAGACACAGAAACACACACGCAGACGTTGTTATCGCTACAAAGAAATCCATTCTAAGTGAAATACTAATTAAAAGAGTAGTTGTTTTAGAGAGGGGAGGAGATGCAGTTGAGAAAGTTTCAATTAAAAGCCAGGATAGGAAAGAGTCAGATTTCCAGGTGCTGTCGACTTACACAGCTTTCAGGGACGTGACTGCTCTCTACAGAATTACGCAGCTGAGATGTGAGTAATTAACTTGCATGCTACACACTGCTTTTCCAGCTGAAAGGTCATTTAAAGATATAATTGCCCTCTGGAAGTCCTGAAAATTAGTTAAGTGAACGGGCTAAGGATATAAGTTAAGGATTATGGGGACCCCACTACCAGAAAGAAGATACATCAGTTTGACATTTTGCTTTCTTCCCTTTTCCTCTAGAGCCCTGATAAGCTTCTGCTGAGCATGAGATTCGGGACTTGGCCCTCCGTTCAACCTCTTTTCCCTGTTATTTTGCACTCATCCTTTACTGTAGGTGTCCCTCTCAGACCTGTAGAAAAGAGTGGTTACTTCCTTTGTGGTGTTTGACTCCTCGATGCAGCTGCCTGTGGACGTTGCATGTAAAGAAAAGCAACAAAGCTGGTGAAGGGTCTAGAGTGCAAGTCTCATGAGGAGTGGCTAAGGGAATAGCCTGGAGAAAATAAAGCTGATCTATGAGTTTCTGAAAACTTGCTGGAGCCTTCTTCATCCTCAGTGTTTCAAATTCCTCTCTGAGATGGTTGCTTCAAGATATGAAATGGTGCAATTTCAAATCCTTTCAAGGAAAAAGCTATTAAGGAAAACTGTCTGCTGAAAAAGCTATTTGATAATAAATTTTGACTGCTTTTCAACTGTTCTCAGCCTTTAAAGCCCAAAATGCTTTGGAAACAACAGAACTGTGTTTAAAATCACAAATTATGCAATTAATAGCTGACAACATTCAAGGAATAGCAGTGTGTCTAGTTTCCAAAGATAAATATTTTTAATGTAAATATTTAATGGCTTAAGAATCTTATTTAACTGCCCTTCTCTTTCCTTGCTTTGTCTAAACATTGTACAGAATTCTACTGCCACCAGTTTCTGAAGTAATACATTTTTATCAGTGTTGTGTACATGCTAGCTAGATGCTTTCAGCAGAGGTAAAACCCTTCCACTAGTAGGGAAGGTTAGTAAGGAATCTTGCTGTACAAACTGGCAAAGTACCCACATGTGAACATAGGCATGCCTATTCCAATTGAGAGTAAACATCCATTTTTAGCAGTATTCTGCCACCAGCAGCAACTGTAAGCAAACCCATATTGTTAGCAGGATAGATTCACCAGTGTGGTGATAAGGAAAGGAGTGAGTGGATTCACTTACTTGGTGGTCCAATACAGGCTGTGAAAAGTGGGCACAATGTTTACTTCCCTTCTATTTGTGGGTGAACTCGGTGCTTATCAACTGTAAGCAAATTTATCCTTCATAGAGATGGACCTTTCTGGAATTCGCATCAAATGGTGGCAGACTTGTCAGTGTTTGGTCACTGAGATTGGTATATGTAAACAAAAAGCCTTCCTTTGCACTTTTGTTATCCTCAGTCTAATTCAGCATTTAAGTATATATATATACAACATTGTCCTTGGTGTTATACTGTGCAGGATATGGACTGCAATCTAAAGCTATCTTGACATATGACTCTCCCAGCTTCCTGTGTGCTATTTCCCACTGTGATTTTACTCCTCCTTCTGTTATGAGCATATCTCTAGTGTGTCTAAGTAGAGATGTTGGCTTGTGCAGGACGCTAAGTTGTGATCTTACTTCAGTTCACAAATTTGTTCTACTTGGGGACTTCAAAACTCTCCATAACACTAAGGAATCTCCAGTAGACAGCCAGAAAGCCTAATCCTAAAAACAATTGAACCATCAAGACTGTTGACGTTAAAAAAGACCCGCTGAAGTCTGAAAGGATTGGTTAGTTTTGATTCTCTAGGTCAGACCTAAGAAAGAACTAAGGTACACCTATTTATGCATTTTGCTCAATACTGTTCTTGTATTCCAAACCCCAAAGTGTCTAAGAAGTAAATGAGACAGTGCAGAGACAAGCCTTACTCTAGTTTTATGCTCTTCATCATACAGTTGCAAAAGCCTGTTACCCCATTATAAGCCCATTTTAGGTATTGAAAGGCCTCAATGCAGTCTCTCCAGAGCCTTCTCCAGGCTAAACAACTCCAACTCTCTCAGCCATTCTTTGTAAGGGAGATATTCCATCTCTTTGATCATCTTTGTGTCCATTTATCATCTTTGGACCCAACCTCAAACAAATTCATGTCTTTCTTGTGCTGAGAACACCAGAGCTGATCACAGTACTGCAGGTGGTGTCTCACCAGAGTGGAGTATGGTAACACAGATACGTTTATGTTTTAGAAATACATATTTGAGTTTATGTGTTTGTGTGTACATATTGCACATGCATGTACATTTTATTTGTCAGTCTGTAAGTAAAGACACCAGCTGTTAGAGGTCTGTTAATTACAAAGTCAAAAGAAAATTAAGTAGGGTCACTAATTATGGAAATTCATTTAAGGAAGGTCTTTCATTGAAAGAAAATCAGACATTTAGCCTAAAAAGTTCAAGGGCCAAATTGCATAAGCATTAAAGATGAATTAAAACTAATGGTACAGACAACACCGACTGCATTTCTCTACCTGGATGGGCAATGCTTCTACAAGAAATCTAAGAAATGAGGAATGAAAGAAAAGTGACAGAACACTGAAGGAGGAGAGGAAAAGAGTTAAGAGGCAAGACAGACAGGAAAGTACCCTTTGGGATATGCAGCAGAGTTCACTTAAAAAGAGCTCACACAGGCAGCAGTGTGATATGGCTGATACTGCTTTATTTCATCTGTGAAAAAGTGCTGTAGTCAAATGTTCCACTCCAAAAGACATCCCCTAATATCTTAATTCATTGACAACTGAGAATAAAAAGGGGAAAAAAGCCACAGGACAATGTACAGGCTGCTAAACCAAAATTTTTGGCATTAGCGGAACATTAGGTTGCTACTTGCAGGTTTCTGGTGCTGGCCCAGAGAAGTGACAGAGGACAGATACAATGGGAATGGCATTGCATTAAGTATGATCAAGTCATGGTGTCTTAACAAGGGACCTGCTTTCTGCAGCACCACTGCTTAGCTGCTGTCATTGGAGCAAAGCAGACTTGTTTGCACCGCAGTTTTATACTGAGTTTATAATTAGGTTGTAATTTGTACCACAGACAGAGCTTTTAAGGTGGTGGAGAGATTTGTAGATGCATCCCTTAGAGCCTAGATACTAAAATAACACACAGATGTAGTTAACATTATGGCTTTCAAGTATCCACCTTGTTGATATATTTAGGAATATGTCTGAATATTTCCTGGGCTTTTGTTATCAATTTTCTTTTGTCCAGACAAGGGCAGATAATTTTCTGAAGGTTATAGAAGAACTTAGTGGGATGTTTTTCTCTTATGGTCTCCCTGTCCCATTCAAATACATACAGCAATGGGAAATGAAACAGAAGGGAGGGAGGGGGGAAGAAGGGGGAAAAAAGGCAAAGAAAAAAAAAATTCAGTGTTCTGATTCAACATAAGGAAACAGTAAGTTCAGAAGCAATACTGCTCTGTATTTACAGAACTGCTCTGACATCCTCATCCTGACTACACATATATTGAATTTATTTTTAACAGGAAACAAAATTCAAAGGAATATAGGCACAGAAATGGAACATCCTACTGGATTGACTTTAGCTTACTTCAGTAAACTCCATTCAGTTTGAATAGACTGAAGTTATAAAACTAGGTATAGTCTAGCTATAGCCTAGTAATAGATATTTCAATAGCTGTAATATACTGGTATTGTCAATAAGATTAAGTAATTGATTTTACTTAAAAGTTTTGTCACTGTAAGTAGAAAATGACCCAATGTGTATTTAATCCAAGGTTGACCTAGCAACAGAGGCACTGGGAACAGGATGTGACACAATCATTAATATAATTTTCTTCTTCAGTTCAGAAGTTGTCAGCAACTACTATGGACATATTTTTGATGATTTCATTCATGTGTCATGCTGCTATCGCAAAATGTATCCTTTCTTTTTATTTTTTCTTAATTCAGAACAGAAATGACCTAAATAGAAAAGGAAAAATGCTAAACAGCAAGTAACTCAGAGTTACCAGCTGGTGGCTGGCTGGCGGCTGGTTACTGGCAACATCCCTAAGGGATCAATACTGAAGCCAATAGTTACTGATTAACACCTTTATTAATCAGTTAGATAACATGCCAGAGTTCTCTCTCAGTAAGCTTGCAGAAGGTATTTTCTATTCAAGGAGACCTTGTCAGGCTGGAGATTTAGGCTGACAGGAGCATAACACAGTTCAGTAACAGCAAAAGCAAAGTCCTGTGCTGGTACAAAGTAACCCCATGCACCAGTGACAGCTGGATGCTGGCCATCTAGAAAGCTGCTTTGAAGAAGAGCAACTGAGAGTCCTAGTGGACAGAAAGCTGACCATGGATCGGCAATGTGCTGTCGTGATAAAGAAGGCAAACACTCTCCAGGGCTGCTTTAACAAGAATTTGGACTGTCTATGTGAAGTAATCCTTATCTTCAGATGCACATCACAGGACAGCACTTGCGATGTGCATTCAGAGAACCACATCCTGGGGCTGGGCTTCCCAGTGCAAGAAATACATGGACATACTGGAATGAATTCAGTGGAGAGGGACTCACTAGATGGAGTCAGTGTAGTTGAGCCCCCATGATGGATGGGGGGGTGGGTAGGAGAATATGACATACAATGAGCAGCTGAGGAAACTGAGTTTATTCAGCCTGGGAAAAAAAACAGAAACTTTCAGGGGTGATCTTATTGCTGGCTACATCTCTCTGGAGGATGCAGAGAAGACTGAGAGAATTTTAAAGAAGTAAACAGTGACAAGATGGGGAATTCAAACTCAATTTGTAGGGAAGTTATTTTTTGACATCAGGGTGATCACAGTCTTTGCACAGGTCCCTGCAAAAGGTGTGAGATCTCAATCCTTGGGGACATTCTCTCTATTACTAACTTAAGTTGCAAGAAGTGGATAAAAGGAGGTCCTTTTGTTGATCTCTCAGAAATTACTTCTTAAAATGTTTTGAATGCAGCTATTGTAGGAGAGGACAGGTAATATAACCTGGTCCATCTCCAGTGTCTCAATCAAGCCCATGTTTTTCCCAAATCTAACTTTTTGAAAGTGCTTCTTTAATGAAGTTCGTGTATTCAGCCTGCCTTAGCAAACATGCATCTGGGATTTTCTCATATTTAGAAGCACAAGTATGTACTGATTTCAGTGCTGTTGCTAACATCAGATAGAAGGTGAAGGTCTGCTTACATTAGCTTCTCTGCCATACTCCCTTAGATGGTGAGATAAGTATTTTTGTGGTATTTCTCCTGGACTAAGAGCATGTAAATGCACAGTTACACTGTCTGTTGGCAGGTGTTAGTAGTGTCAGATCCTGTGCTAAAATGGTGCTACAGCTGTAGGTGTAAATTAGACAACACTGGGGCACTACAATTCAACTGCTTTGCTTTTAGCCTTTAGACTAGTTCTTGAAACATTTTTTTTTAGGTTTTTGTTTGTTTTTCCTAAGCCAGCTATCACTCTCCCAGACAATTTCTGGGTATAATTTGAAAGTCAGCATGGGCCAGATGCTTTGACTCTGACATCTTGTTTTGAAAAGTAAGAATGTTTAAGAGTTGGGACATAAGCCCCACCTGCATTTTATTTCAGATCCAAGAGAGAATCCCTGGTGCAGTTAAGTTTGCTAGCAGAAATGTAGCTTAGGTCTTCCAATTTTTATTCCTCAGCATCTTATCTGTACAATAACAGATAATAAATCTTCTTTTCTCTCCCTCTTACCTATCAAATTGCTTTTGCCTTGGTCAGAAATATCTCTTTCACTGGGAAAAACAACACCTCACATAACAGTCTTCTAATCTGTTTGGAGTACTAGACAATACAGAAATATAAATAATTAACAGAAATACTAATTACGAGGGACCATCTGTCCATTTGCAACTGTTTTACCTGCTACAGAATATTAATACCAAAATATATTCATCAGCTTTAATAGACATCTGGAGCATAATCAGTCAGCAACCACTTGTATAAAAGTTGCTGCATAAAATAATTATCAGTGAAATATGGTAAATAAAAAATTATCTTTGAAAGCATTCAAACAGAAATCAGATTCTTCAAGCTCCAAGAATTAACAAAGAGAGAAGTATGCTACTGCCAGATTTTGCTGCCATAGTGTGTTTGGTGTCTCTTTTTTTTCAGATAACTTAATTAGTCTCTAGATATAAAACCCCCTGTAATGAACAAAGCCTTCAAATGTTAGGAAATGCGATCTTGATCTGACTGGGCTAGGTTCTTCCTCCTGTGCTCTCTTCTTTTTTTATGTGGTTTGCAGATTTAAGAACACGATTTACATTCAGAATGTATTCTGCCTTGTTACTAAGCAGATCCAGTGATGCTGACTCCATTCTTTCCTCTCAGTACTGCTTAGCATTGTGGGCCTTGCAAATAGCTCGTGCAATGCAGTAATATCCAAGGGAACAAAGACTCTGTCAAAAAGATGAAGGGCATCTAAATTACAATGAGATAACAGACCTCCTTTTAGATCAAGGATGTTGCTACTGTTGAGGAACATTTGCCTACCTTCTGTCTGGAAGCAGAAAATACAGTAGCGCTCACACAGTATTTCTACACAATGGTATTGCCAGGAAAGTTGATATAGGTTTGGTCATTCTGTGTCACCTATCTAAACACTGGCACAAAATGACAGATCAGAAACTGCTGAAGCCAATATATCATGTCCCTATGTATTTCAAAATTCTGGATCTGTTTCCTAAAACCTTGAAAAACAAGTAAACTAATTTTCTTCTCTCCATCATGCAGAAATTAACGTTCTTTTATCCAGCCTCTAGGCACCAAGCAATTTTCCTGGGGAGTACATTTCCATTTGGGATCGATATGGGAACTAGAAAATACTATGTTATATATAGAGCACACATGACAGTCCCTCTTCAGGCTGTCAGGTGTCAGGAGACCTCATTTGATCATCCCAGTGGCTGGATCTGTCAAGGTCCAGAGATGAACACTATCTCTGTCCAGAGGAGCAAGACTGGTTCTTTTGGATTTCCATGTTGTGAAATTAAGGTGCAAACGAGGCCAAATATCACCAAGAACTATTTATTAAGGGATAAAGTTGAACAAAACTGAGGGAGAGAGAGAAGAGGGGAGAGAGGGAGAGGGAGAGGGAACAATGGACAAAACCGAGGAAGAGAGAAAGGAGGGGAGAGAGGGAACAATGGAGAAAAAGAGAAGAGCAGGAAAGGAAAAGAACAGGGATTATATTAGCATCGGCTGCAGATGGGGGGGGGGG
>WBNM01040783.1:127525-161459 GCA_013399055.1 Ramphastos sulfuratus
CTGATTTGGATTTTCTTCTGTTACATTGATTCCTTTGTGCATGGGTTTGCTTTTAATGGTCCTTTCTCTCATGCGAATTTTATACAAGGCATTTTCAAATATCAAGCCTCTCACAGCAAAATACAGGGAATACAAACTGTTAGCTATTCCTAACTTGATTTAAGAAAATTGATTATATTGGTTAACACATATTGTCATAAAATGCATGTGTCACCAAAAAGAATTGGATGAGTATACTGCAGTTGTCTTTGCTTAGATACAATCAATAAATACTTATTAATCTCTTATAAACTTCATCCAACCTAAAAGACAGCCTATGTAACAATCCTAGGTGGACCTTGAAATGACAATGAGACTTGAAGAAGAATAGATTAAGCTTGTACTTCATCAATTCCCATCAGCCTGATTTTTACCAGAGAGCTAGATTAATTTCATGGCTCCTTCTTTCCTGTTTGAATTCGTACCAGATGATTGTGGTGTGGGAATCTTAATGACAAACATATACTACAGTTTCGGTCACGAGAAAAACAGTGAACAAGATACAAGAACTAGAGCTCTGATTCTGCAATGCATGCATGCTTGAGTAGAACTGGTGCTCATCCGTGCCCTCAAGACATTGGTCAGTAAAATCTATTATAGTTTTAGTTGTCTCTCTGATCTGGCTATAAGACAGGGGTTGCAGAATTTTCTGTTAAATATGAGCAGAAATTGCAAAAATGGGCTTGCAAAACATACCAGCACTACTATTTTCTCATATCCTTTCCAAGGTGTCTGATCCTATCAACATCCAGCAACATGCATACTTTGAATCAGAATTTCCATCATTGCTCTGGAGCTGCTTGCACTTAATTTGTACCAGAAATGGTCTTCATGTTGTGCCATTTTGCAATAGCTTTGAGAACATTCAGATACTCCTTCAGTCTGTGTCTTTGCTCTGTGTCAAACAGTGGTGGTGTACCCTTCAGACAACATGCAATGAGGGTTTCCACTGATTTTTCCTTGATTGTTATCTGAAAAGAACTTCCATGCTTCTTAAAGCACAAGCTTATGCTGGAAAGTAGCTACTGTTGTGTTTCTAAAGGTAGAAGGACTGGGTTTGCATCTGAAAATCGAAACAGTCTAAGAATTCCTAGGCATTCTACTTATGCAGCACATCCAAATCAATCTAAGCTCTAAAGTAGATCTCACCACCTTTAAAAACATAGCATAAAGAGTAAGCTGAAGAGAAATTACACATTTTTGGTTTTAACCAAAAATTAAACCAGGAAAGTGCCTCCCCTTCCTCAAAATCAACAAAATTTTATTATTCAACCCAGGAAAAGTATTTAGTTGCAGTTGCAAGTGATCGTGCCGATAACTGTCTCCTCTCTCCACAAAGAGCAAGAACAGCAGCTTCCTTCTTCTTTGACTCACACAAGTCATACATGAGGGTACTTTTCTGGGTTGAACTGGATTGGACTGGGTTCAATCTCCCCTCCTCACAAAGGAACTCAAACACCAGTTTGACTGTGCTGCACAGCTGATGACAGGCAGCCTCATGGATCTGTGTGGCTGGTGGTGTTTTACATTGCACAGACATTTTGAGAGTGTTTTGGTTCACAGGGTTTGTCTTTGTCAGCTTAACACTGTGAGAAACAGCTAACATTGACAGGGTTAACATGAGCAGAAAGAAGAGCCATAGGACAAAATGAGGCCTGGAGGGAAGCACAGACAGCATTTCTCCAAGGACAGATTTGGAGTCAGGCTTGGCATGGCTTTCTGCTAGTTGTTGCCTTCCAGGGAAGAACAAAACTATTCAGACCAGCATCAATTTGCGATGGCAGGAAACTAGCAAAAGCTTACAAGTTTTGATTTCTTTATGTTTGACACTAAAGATTAGTTTAAAGTAAGGTGGCTGTGATAAATCCTGCCAAGCAGCTCATGGTTCCTGGCATACTGCAAAGTCCAGCATATGTTTTTGAATGGCTACAGGCCTTATACCCCATGTTTTATGGACTTTGCCCTTTCCTTGAAGCCCATCTCCAGTGAGATAAGAACTCACAGCTAGACATTCCTGAGGCCAAGCAGCTATATCAAACACGATTGTGCTATTAGCCGAGCACTTAGAAAAGGCAGTGTAGCTAACCCCTCCTCTTTGCTTTGTCTCTTTGGTAAAGTACAAGTCAAGCTCCTTTTACCACCTGATCATTTCAAATAACATTTTGTAATACAGATACCATACAGCTGAATGCAGCCACTTCTATCTAGGGCAGCCTGATCTTGAAGGGATTTAATGTTCAGATGGAAGGAACACGGCCTTCCATTTTCAAACTTCCATTCAATGCTATTTATAATTAACTGCATTCATAGGGCTTCATGTACCTTGAAAGGCTAAGGTTATGCTTCTGTTGGAGAGCCTGGTGAGACAAGTTTGTTGTCCTGATAGACCATCAAGCTTCTTTGTAAGGCAGAACTGTAAAAGAGTTTTATCTTGTCTACCCAAGAAACACTTCGATGTTTGTGATGTGATGATCAGTTGACTAACTTGGACAACTGATGCTACTTTGAATTTTCAGATTCATTGTGTTTGTGATTATCATTTGCTTTGATTCTTACACCTGGAGATGAAGCAAATGCCCAAGTTGGAGGTCATCAAATAAAAAATCCTAACAATTTTCCACTGCTAGATTCTCTTGTGTTTAGCTTCTAGAAATTATAAACAAGTCAGGAAAGCTGCGAGCCAATGAAATATTTGTCCTAACGCTGGCTGACTCAGACATACTCACATTGACAGTCTCCTTTGGATTCATAGATAAATTTCCCTGCATCTTTAAATGACATCTTTCCCTTGAGGATTAGCTGTAATTTCTGAAAAACATAACAGCAGCACTGCAGTTTCTTATGCTAGGAGTGCTTCCAGTACAAGGATCTGACTGCTCATCTGCCTTTCCCTCCTGGGCCAGTGAGAGGAAGTAACTCCAACAACAGTTGCACCTGGATGACTCAATTACAGTGGCAGTAGTTTTCCAATGTAATTACTTATATCAGGTGAGAATCTGTGAGCCTTATGTCTGATGCCACTTGGAAGCAGTCCTTCTTTCAAGCCTAGTCCATCACATATCAGGAATGTGGTTACTTTAGTATTTTTTAAAACTGAAAGTGATTCTTTAAATAACAGCTGTATGAGTATGCATTATAAATGTTTGGCCTCCAAAGATGTCTCCAGTGAGATTAACAACAAAGTCCTTACTGAAATCAGTAGACAACAGTTAGAACAGATGAAAAAAAAACACTTTAAGGTAACGAAGACCTGTCAAAATACTGATTTTATTGACTTTCCACAAAATCTGCTGACATTTCATAAAAATGATGGAAATAATGGAGGAAATAATGAAAGGCTGCTTTGGGCATTTTCAGAATGACATTAATATAATTTTTACATTTACTTCAGATGTATTTTTCTGAAGATTGAAATAAAGTTTCAGTTGTTATGAAGAAATTGTTTCTGTTCACTGCAATTTAATGTTTGGGTTGGAGTTATTCTAACTAAACAGTTGTCACATAAGATACAGTGCAATCTAGTGAATAGAGCATTGGCTGGAAAAAGCAAAGTACTCAGCTCTCTGCTCTTACAAAATGTTTTCCTATGGGGTATTTAGTTTTGATATGGGAGCTGTACTGCCTGAATGTGGGGATGCACACACACAGGCAAAAAGATGCCTTATTGTGCAGAGCACAGCTCCTGCAGGAGACTATGACTAAGGGATTCTGTGCAAGCAGTCCTGCCCCAGAACACACACAGTTTGCAGGGGGAATTCAGTAGAGGAAAACACTCTCTTAGTGTTTTCTGGAGAGGAACCTTTTGAAGGCTTTTCAACACTGCAGATGTGGATGAGATCAGCTACTTTAGGATGATATCCGAAGATGACAAAATTCACTTTTTTCTGTGACAGCAGCCTTGGTTCAGAGAGGAAGGGCTTACTGCAAGTTTTGGGAAAGAACAGGAGTGCAGAGCTGAGGGACATCACTGAGATCCCAGAAAGCTCAGAGTGGGATTTGGGTGCTGTAAAGGTTTAGTGGGGCCTGAGATAGTTTAGACGGGGAGCAGAGCTTTGCCTTGCTGCTTGCAGTAGCCACTACTGCCGCTTTTAGCAACTGCCAGAGGAGGTGGCAATGCATCGTTTGTACTGCAGGTTAGAGCAGCCAGTTCTTCCACTCTGCTGATTCCTGCTGCTAAATATTGATCTATTGATCTTCAGCTTGTCTTGAGTCCTTCATACTGTCCTAGTGCCTTTCATGTGGCTTAGAAAGTGGCATGATGCTCACTCCCAGGTCACAGGTAAGAGGTAGGCAGAATCTGCTCCTTGGTGGAAATAGCCAGGAAACTTAACAGCTTCAAAATCTGAAAGACACAATTCCCTGTGTCTGTTACATGCCTCAGCATAACCATTCTTAAACCTGATCTGCAACTTAATCTGTGGGGTCAGGAAGCCATTAGAGCTGGTGAAGAAAGGCTGGTATTTGTGACTGATGTTTCTGAATGCACCACAATTTCATGGGTCTGGATACATACATTCCTTAGGCTGCAGTCACCCTGGCTGGGGTCCCTGTTCTAGCACTGTGGTTTCCTTTAATGGCATTGCCATCTTGGCTGTTTTGCAGTATGTATTCCGAGACCAAGTTACTGGTTTCTGCTGACAGGCTTGAATATTTGTACACTAAATTTACTGTGTGCAGTATATAATCTTTCTGTTATGCAAGCAATTTAAGACTTTTTAAGACTGGCCAGCTGTGAATGCACTTTTGAAAATGCTTGTGAGAGGACAGTGGAATTGGCCAAGTGTAGGATCCGGCACAGTTTAATATTGGGCATAACAGAAGTTTGTCCAAACTAAAGAGAAGTTGGAGAGGGAGTGAGAACAGCTGCCAGTGGTAACTCCAGTGCTTCCCTCTCATTAAACTGTGTGGTGATGCCAAGAAACTGCACACAAAGTGGATGGCAGAGCTTAGCAGACATATTTCTGGGGAGATGAAGAAAACCAGCATCACCTGAAATCAGTATCACCACAAAACAGAAATGACTTCCTGTGATTCTCCAGGATATTAGAGGAGGCTGGAAAATAACAGAATCTCTCCTGCAGCAACGAAAAAAATGTCAGTTTATAAAACAAATGTTTCCTCCTGGAGACTAACTGTTATCAAGACTCAGCTATACAATGTCTTTCTTTGTAAAGCTGGTACTTAACGGTACTTAACACCTTGACTGTCACAGAAGCACCGTTTTTCTGGAAAAGTTTGCCAATTCCAGTTCTTCCCAGTGTAAGTACCTAGTGTTTGCACTACTAGTGCAGCATATTTCGCTATTCTTCTTATCCGCAACTGACTCACAAGAAGTATGGATGACTGTTTCCTCCTGCCACAGTCTTTGACTGCTGGAAAATCTTAGAGAACACTTAATGACCAAAATCCTCAGGGATTTGGACACAAAGAGAAAGATACCTCAGGGCTTCTCCACAGTGTTTGACAAAATTGAGTTTTATTTATATCCCTCAGTGTCCTGTGGAATGCTCCTATTTATGGCAAGAGGTTGGAGGAAGGTATGCAGACAAGCTTTTTACTGGCACCAAGTAATTAGGAGGAATAGTGCTCTGGTAAAGGAACTGAGGCTCACGGCAGCCTAGGGATTTTCATGGCTTTGGAGAAGGTAAGGCAAGCAGCACAGCTGTGATGGATGTGTAGCTTTGTGGAAGACAGACAGGTGATTTGCCAGACAAGTGCAGTGGATATATTTTGTACCAGGACCTGAAGCTCCAGGAGAAAATTTTCTCAACAAACTTAAGTGTTGGCTGAATTTCCTGGCTGGATTAGGCAACATGATATGCAGAGACCATTTGGCTTAGATGCCCCAATTCTGTTATGTGCTGATAGCAGCTCAAAAGAGAGCACAGAGTGGTTCCCTGCCTGACAAGCATCTACAATCCAATACTAGAGAAAAATCAGTAAATTTTCTTCCAAAACAATAGCATTTTGGTCATCAAAATGAGGCTGTTACACTGGCAGGTCTTAACAGTGGCTCTGTTTTTTGCAGCTTTCAGGACAGAAGAGATCTCAGAAGGTATGAGAGCGAGCAGCAAAGCTGGCTCCCAGGTGTTTACAACGACAGTCAGCACGACAGTCCAAGCTGAAGGTGTCTGTAAACTTAACATGCTACTGATGTCAAAAGCAGCCCTGATGCATTTGTGCTACATTGAATGAAAGAGCCCTGGCAGGTCTGGGATAAACTGTCCATGCCTGATGTTTGATGTGTTAGAGAGCAGGAACTGAAAGAGAATTTCAAAAAGCAGGATATTGACACAGCAACAGCAATATTTCTCAAACCTTCAGTCTTCATCTCTGAGGCTGGCATTAAAATGGGACACCAAGCATTAAAAAACATCATTGACAGAAATCCTGGCGGAGCTCAGGGAACAGGACAGCAACTCTGCTCCTCCGAGCCAAGGAGCGATAAATGGCTGCAATGCATGGCTGCAACTGCATTCTGAGGATCAGGCTTGGCCCTGAAGGACATTTAGCCCAGGAGACAGGAAGAGGGGAAGACAAACCTGCTGCCAATGGGTCTGCATAAGGAGGAAAGAAAAGTGGAGTTGTTTGGAAGGTGCGCAGGAATCATGACACAGGAGAACAAGGATCTAGCTGAGTTTCCTCCTCTGTGAACAGCCAGAAAAACAACTGCATGCAGAAATAATCTGAGATATTCCTCTAGTTCTGACAATTTAGACTTGGAGATAGATTAATTTCACTATAAAGTCACCCAACAATGATGAATTTTCAGGTTGCCTTGGGAAAATGTTTCAATAACTTTCTCTGGCAATACAAATGTATTTTTCTAGCCATTACAGTGTATTATTACTATTTTTGTGTTACATTAGTGCACTGGCACTCTAGGCAGGTTCTTCTGCATTTATGCCACATGAATATAGGAGACCACATTTTTTGAGACTGTAAAATAGAAGATGAGTCAGGAGGTGTCAAGCTATGTCAGGGAGCTGTGTTGAGTACCACAGAATAACAAAAGGAAATGCCGGGAGAGACAGGCAAAAAAAAAAAAAGGGTGCAGAAAAGCACAATGAAGAAAGAATTTGCGGTGGTGGGATGGTGATAAATAATTAATAAATGTCCCAGAAAAAAGGGGAAAATAAATATAGGTTAGAAGATGGGGGAAAAGATCAGAAAAAAAAAAAATCAAAGAAACAATAGCTGCTTTTAATCTGAGTTCTGTGCAGCACAGAATTAGCAACCCTTGTGTTTCACACCATTGGCAGCTATGATTTTTCATGGGTCATGAGGAGCTTTGATTTTTCATGGGTCAGTTTATTTTGCTTCTCTCAGTTTTGCTTCTGAAACTTTTCTGGGAGAAATCTTTTCTTACTTTCTCCAAAGCTTCCCCTACTTTGCATTTTCCAATGTATTTCTGAAGAAATGATTTAATTTTCATTTAAATTAAACCCTTATGGTTTTATTTTTAGCCTCCTTTATTTCTTAGTAATAGGTAAAAAATAATAAATTAGTAATTGTGATGAAGAAGTGGAACAGGGAGAGCTTCCCTGTTCTGAATCTTCTGGCTTAATTCTACACAAACTCTAACTGAGGAGGAAAGATATTTCTGAGCTCCCTTAGAAAATATAATTATAGATTTAATTCTCCGGTACATGTTTTGCATGGTGCTGGAGGAGTTGTACAACTTCATTCTGAGGCCAATTCCTATCCCCTTTGAAAGGCTGTGCCAGTTTCGAGTATCCTGTGGACTGGAAATTTCTCCAGTCTGCAAAAGATCAAGTGGGAACTGGCTGGTCAGCCTTTCCCCTTGCCTGGGAAATGGCTGGAGAAAGTTTCCAAGGAAGCTATTTCCATGTGCCTGAAGGAACAGCTGGATTTACTGTGGTTAAATCTTGCTATGCCAACCTCACTACACTCTGCAAGAAGGAGATGGAGCCTGACTACGAGGCAAGAGAAGTGGATGTTTCTTACCATGACCTTAGAAAGGGGGTATGGGCTGAATGGTTGAAGACAGAAGTTGCAGATTAAATGGCTGAATTTAACAAGTCTGTGGATTACAGCCAATTACAACAAATTGGGGGAATAACTGATAACCTGGAAGAAAGATTTACTATTCAAAGACTGTCTATCTAGAAAGAAACTTTACAGGAATGGTCTTGCAGGTCCTGGTGGCAGCAAACTGAACAATCAGCAGTGTGCTGTTGTAGTGACAGCACTGAAACGGATTTGGAGCACCCGATCTAGAAGAAGGTGCTGAAGGATTGGAGTTTATTCAACCAGGAAACAGAAGGTTAAGGGAAGATACACTTGAAGTGTTCCATGCCCTAATGAATGTTTAACAGGAAAAACAGTCTTCCCAGGCACACAGTGAAAACGGACAGAGGAAACAGACTACAAGAGATATTTCAATTACACATTAAAAAAAAAATATTCTTCATAGTGAAAACACTGGAACATCTTGACAAGATCAGAGATTTGTAAAAAGCTGAATAACCTTGAGCAACCTGGTCTCATTCTGAAGACAGCTCTTTCAGGCAGAGGTGGGATTAGACCATCACATATTCATTCCAATTTAGTAATTTCTCCTGTCTGTTTCATGAAGGACAATACTTTTTATTTTGGCATGCGAACTAAAATAAAACTCTGCCAACATTGTCTAACACAGCTACTAGGAAGAGGTGGGAAAGTGGACTGTTCTCAGTTAATGTTTGTCATATCAGTGGTCAGCGCATTTATGCAGAAATAAATATAGCAACACTGGCTGAAAGGGACCACTGGATGGACCTAATATGATATTCAGCCTTAAGCAGAGCTGCTGTTAACAGCAAATCGTGTAAACCATAGCATTGCTTCGCTGAATTTTGCAAACCTCTGAGACTGGAGATTGCCTCTCTTAACAAGCAACTTCAGGACTGCACCTCAACCTCTCAAGCTGCACTTTACTGATATTGTTGAATGGTCTACCACTTGCTATTATTACTAAGATGAATTCAGCTCCATCACCTTTAAAACCCTCCTTCAAGTAGCTTGCAATTAGACACTTCTTCGGATTCTGTTTTCCAGATTAAAGAAACTCAACCTCCCCAACCTTGACTGCTGTAAGTCCATGACAATTTTGTTAGTACTCTGAAAGTATTTTTCAGCAGGCTTCTTGAACTAGGAGACCCGAACCAGATGACAACATTGCAGTTGTGGCATCCCTATAAGCAAGCAGGAGAGGGTTACAGCTTCTAATATGCTGGCCATGCTCTTTCTATTGCAGTCAAGTATGCATTTTGTATGTCCCATGTGCAGAATTTTGTGTTGGTTCAGTTCTGAATATTGTGAGATTTCAATTGGCTCCAGAGTCAATTTATCAAGTTCCTTGTGACTTGAAGTTTTACTGTCATCTGGCATATTTCCATCTATCCCATCTTCACCTGCAAACTTGCTGAAGATGCATTCTGTCTTATCATCCAGGCCATTGATAAAGATGTGGAATAATATAGATCCAGAATCAACCCCTATTGTACTCCATTTTGTTACTGGCTGCCAGCTGGATGCTGAACTACTCATTACTGCCATTTAAGCCTGGTAATCCAACTAATATTCAGCCCATTTAAGCCCATTCATCCAGCTTGTGCTTTTCTCAATCACAGAAAATGCTTTGCAATCAGATGTCAAAGGCTTTACTCAAGATATTTTACAACTACTGCTTTTCACTAGAGCACTTAGACAGAGTGATGAGATTCAGCTACAAGTAGCAGTTGGGTAGGGTTTAGACAATGAAGAAGGAATTACTGGTATCAGCCATTGTGAAAAAAAATTAAGGATGTTTTTCAGAGGGCAGCTAAGGTCTCCTTCCACAGTCCCATACAACCTATTCCCAGTCAATGTCTCACAAGCTGCCTTGACCTGAGAAGCTGGCTATATACATGACCATCCTCTCTAGACTTGGTCTGAGCTGCATGATTTCCAAACCAAGACTGAGACTCACAGGTGAAGTGTGTGGCTATAGGAAGTGCTTGACTGCAGAGATGCCACATTGAAAATTCGTAAGAATGGGCTATGGGAACTTAACACACCTATCATTAGCCCTTTAAAAATTAGTTTGAGCAGATTGTTTTGCCCATATTTGAATAGAAATAGAGAAAGCCCTGCTGAGAGGTCAATTAATCCACAAAGCAGTTTTGCCATTCCATTATGCAGTGGTTGTGTGTGCAGTATGTGGTCTTTACTCGTGTTTCTAGGGATCATGGTATAGGCATTTTCACCTCTACATAAGGAATACTGAAAGAAGTAGAGTATTCTAAGGTACAGCCATGGGCAGGACCTGCCTGTGCTGCACACACTTTGCTGCACTGACTGCTGCTTTTGCTTGCCTTGATCAGGTGCGAGTGTTTTCATCCTGAGCACAACATTCATTGTCCTTGGGAGACAAAAAAAAAAAAGACACTTGTAACGATTTCCTGATTTATGTGGTGTGAGCACAGTAGAAAAGTGCTGTGGAGTTTTCCAAACTGCTTTTCAGCACCATCAAATAAATAAGAGGAGATGCTCTTTGCTTTTCCTACTGCTGCTGAAGGCAATAATTGCCTGGGATGAAGAAGTAGAATGTAACAGATCTACTGCTCCGTAGTGTTGTTCCTTCTTCATTTGCAGTCACCACATATAATTGGATTCAAAGAAGAGGTTTCCTGTTAAATTAGATATAGCTGTGCTACTTCTTCACTTTTCATGAGAAGTCTGCCTCCTCAGATGGTGAAAATTCTTGACCTAGTCCACCTCAGAAGCTGACCCAGTGCTCTTACAAGAACAAATCAAAACACTTTGACTAGCTCTCTGGTGGATGTTAAGGTACAGCTGAAGATGTCCACCTGGCACACATGCTCATCCACCTAATTTAGAAGAAAACTCTTTCCTTAGAGTAAAAAGTAAGTCATGTGTCCTGAGCTAATTTGTATACAAAACTGAAATCTGCTGAAATCATATGATACTTGTTTGAAAGCAACATTCCCTCAAATCAATGTAATATCCCACTGGTAATCCTACTTCTGCACTTGTGTATGGAAAGTACAGCAAGGTCACTGCTTCTCAGCCCTCTTAATTAAAAAGCAGACCTCACGATAGGCAATTGTCCTTCAGGCCCAAGGATTTGCTTATCTCTTGCAAGCTCAGTAGCCAATACAGCCTTTATCCAGAAGCAGGATAAGAAGGATTGAAGAGCAAGGCTCTCCTTTCTGATAATGCTTGTAATATGCCTCACAGAAAAAGACACCTGCAAGACAATGCTTAGCATGGTACAGGAAGAACAACAGTGTGTGGCATCTTAACAACACTAAAGCATAAGATTATAACTTGCCTGAGCTCCAAGCGAGACCAGGGCCTCCCGTCACCTTTTCAATTTGTAAATGCTTGCAGAAATAATAAGTGAACAGCAGGTAGAGTCAGCTGAGCCCAGGAAGTAATAAACTTAGCTAAACAAATGGAGGATATAGCAGATCTCTGTGCATTTTAGTGCCAGCTGCACCATGCTTCAGCTATGTGAACCATAATACATTCCACTGGGATCAATGAAATTGTGTTAGCGCATCGGTAACATACTTGAGGATCCAACACTTACAAATAGCTCCCATGGTATTACAACCCGTTGCTTGGCCTGCCAAAAGATACATCTCAGTACTGCAGAAGAATCTGATCACAATAAAGAAATCTGTGAAAAGCAAATTAAAACTTTCTACAGCCCCTGTTTCTAAGGTAACTGGTATCCTTCAGTCAATCCTGACTCTCTCTGGGATCCTAATGAAGCTGTTTCTTCATTTGTGTTTGTGTCCAGAAAATAACAGTGAAAATTCCTTTCTGTATTTATTTATGTCGTAATGGATATACTATATACATGCATATCAAAATCATGAGGGTGGGCAGCTGCTTCTCCCTGCATATGGTGAACAGTTTAATGGGGGTTACACAGCAGGGAAGCAGCAAAGAAAAGGCTAGAAAATTATATCGAGATTGGGCCAATTAATCCACAGCTCTCACTAATGTGATTTGCATAGGCAAGGAATAAATTGTTTGCCCTGAAATATTTTCTTGAGGCACTTAGAATGCTCCTTTTCTATATTAAAAAAAAAAAAAGGAAAAAAAACCAAAAGAAAAGAGAACAGCTGCATGTTTTGAAGCAGGAAGCTTAACACATCTTCTCTGCAACTTCCTTCTGTGAACAAAATGTAAAATGGCTGCCAGATGCTCCAGCTATGTCTGTTAGAGATTTATAGTTTCAGCCTACAGGCAATGAATAGAAGAAACAGGTATCTTTAAAGACCTTTTTATCAGTGTAAACATAGGGATGTGAAAAAATGAAGAGTCATTATATGAAAGGAACAAACCTCAAGAGAAAAGACCATGGGAAACTCAAATAGGCAACTATGAGAATAAGTGGCCTCTTTCATCTTTTTTAAGCTACAACAATCAAAATTTTCATACTACAAATCAAAGCCAGAGATGCAGTTTAAGGTTCTGTAGCTCAAACTCTGTGGGGGAGCTTGCATAGCCCACTTGGCAAATGGCATGCTTAACAGTTTCTATTTAAGAATGTGAAAGCTTGTAGAGAACGCAGATAAAGCACACGAAACTGGAAAATATTATGTTAAGTAGGAAGATGTCCATCAGTCATATGAAACAGTAACTGCTGAATTACAAGAGGTGTTCAGAAATAAAAGCAGAGTTATCCTAAAAGAAAGTAAAGAAACAACATGAAAATTTGCATTGTTGGAGAGATCTTGAAGTGGGAAGAGCAGTAGAGTGAACCTGGTTTGGGACTGCTAGAAGTTGCCCTGTGGCATCATTAGCCTGCCCAGGACGGGATGAACATTCTTCCCTGGGATGCTGCACCAATTTACTATCCAGACAGCACGAGACAGCTGTTTCATGTTTGAAAGTGTGTAGTGTTGTGATCATCTGTCCTGCTACTGATCCTGACCCTGAGTGTACAATTCATCATTTGTCAGTTACTTATGTGTTGATAATAAAAAATAACAAAAACAAAAAACAAAAACAAAACCCACAAAACCCAAAAAAAACAACAACACAAAAAAAACCCCTGATTTGATTCTGATTAAGCTTAAACTACTTAAGCAGGTTTTCCTCTGCAATATCCTCTCACACCAACTGTGATTGCTGCCATCTTATAGCACCTTTGTGTACCTCCCATTAAGATTCAGGTTCTGTGTTCTGGCAGATAAATAACACATAGACTGCACATTTCTGGAGCTAAATTGGCTTCCTGTGGAGAATCCTATCTCCCTATAGCATGTGCTTACAGATTGATTTTGTTACGTTTTCTACAAATTTTTGTTTCTGCAGTTCCTCCCTCTCAAAATGAAACTGCTACAAAGTGACCTGAAGCCACGAAACTCCCAGAATGATGATCAACCAGGGAAAAAAACTTACGAGAGCAACCAAACCTTTTGTCACCATTGTCTTACAAAAGTCTTTGATTTCATATTCTTCCTTTTCCTGAGACATATTATTTAAACTTATGATTAGGTCTAGCACTGCGACAGACTCCTCCACTGTCTGTCTTGAATCTCAGCCCTTCAAGGTACTGTTGTTAGAGAGTGGGTTTCCTCTTTTGTTTTATTTTTATGACCTCCTCAAGCTGGAACGTAGCACTGTTAAAAACAGTGCACTGCTGCAATAAATACTGTGTTGCAATTTTAGCAAAGTGGTAGCATTGATTTACACACACAATCAAATGCCACAAATAGACTTTCACCAGATGAAGAAATATGGCCGACAGAATCTCTTACTTTATTTGCTTTCCTCCTCTTATTATGATTATGTCTCTGTATATGTAGAGAACACACTGTTGATAGTTTCCTGGACCACCATCACTCAGAAATGTTTAGGACAAGTTGTCTCCTCTACTCAAACATTAACAGGTATGATCCTTCCCTAATTATCCTTCTGGTAGGTTCCTAATTAAAACTGGGAAAATTAACAAAGCCAATATGATAATTATGATTGATTAGTTCTTTTCCCTAGCAAATGCATTTGGAAGAAATCATCCCATGTTCTTGTGTTCTCAGAAATTCTGATTTTGTAGCCCATGTCTATATAAGCATCATAGTTGCATAAGACTCACATTCCCCCCTCCACTTTCAACATTATTCTGCTAAATATGGCAGTTCTGGGTGATAGCTGTTATTTATGAAGTTTAAGTTAAGAAAGCAAAGCACTTTGACTCCAGTATTTTGGAAATGTTCTTGCTGTGATTAACAATTTTGGATACTTGGGCTGTTTTCCCCTGTAAAACATGTGCTGTATAAAAGCTAACTGGAAACTGTCTTGGAGACTGCATGAAGTTTGACCATCCAAATGCTAGGTGTATCTTTGGCTGCCCTGTTACAGTGGTTTATGTAAGGCTAGCTTGGGTTATCTGTATCCTATAATCAGTGTAGACACTCTTAGAGTCAGCAGAGGCTCAGAAACCAGTAAGAAGAGACAAAATATCTTATTTTCTTGTTGCTTTCAACTTGAATAAGAGATTTAGGCTAGGGAAGTCTATTTTCTCACTGTTATCTTTCCCAAGGCAGATTGACCAAGTACTGGTTGCAGGCTTAGTAACATTCTTGTTTATCTTCTGTGTTTTTTACTGTTGAGAAATCTTAGGTGTTCAGCCATCTTCTTAAAAGGTGCATACTTTCACCTGTTTTGCTATCTGCTAGTCGAGATCTGTATCATGGAGAAGTGCTTCAGTGCAGCTGTGCTTTTGTTCAGGGTGACATAGCCGGCGTGCCTGGGTCTCCCTGCTAGAGATGCACAGTAACCGACTACGGCCTCTGCTGGTCTAATAGCATCATTAAAATTAATAGCTCGTGCAACTCACTGAGCTGAACAAGAATACTCAAAAGCAGAATTCGGGTCTCAATGTCAAAAATGTTTTAACCCTCTCTCTCTCTCTCTCTCTCTTTGGGAATGAGTGGAGTTTCCCCCATTTGTCTGAAAACCTGTAGAGCAAAAATCTTGCACTCTGCTTAACCAGGTGCTTATCTTGATGATTTTAAACACTGTTAATTATAAAAAAATACTTGAACATAAGTAGAAATTACCCTGTTTAAAAAAAAAGTTCCTATTAGAATGAAAGTAAGCTCTTCATTAGAATGAAAACAACCATATTTTCCCTGAAAATAGAAATATTTTTCATTTCAGATGAACTGGGAATACATTCAGCCACAAACATGCCAACAATAAACAGCTCAGTCATATTCCAGTCCTAAGGAAACATCTAACCTCCTTTCAAATCTTGAAAACAGTGCAGGTCAGCTGTTCCAGTTGGTGTGTCTAGATTCTCTTTTACAACATGAAGCAGGCAAGGACAGGAAATTTCTTCTCACTTCCAAAGCTGCCATGGCTGCAGTTCTACCCACCTATCAGGCTTACAGAGTATTACTATGTGACAACACATCCACTAATATAATTGAGTCGGGCTGTTTGGCATAGGTTATCAAAAGGTTTTAAGCGGACTCTCTCCATAGGAGTAACTGAGTTTTTGTAAAGCAGTGACTGAAGTGGGGCAACAGTGGGTTGCTTTGTGAACAGCCAGACACAAGGATAGAATGATCCCACCCCACCCCTTTCTTTTCCAGCTCTCAACCTCTTAAAAAAAAAAAAAAAAAAATCACATCTTGAGGTTGGTGATGTGCATATCCATTTTCCCCATGACACACATTGTGAAAAGGAAATAAATCCTTCATGTAGCTATAACTAGGAGTTCCAGTCTCAGCTCTCAGTCATTTTTTTCAAAGTGGCTCCAAAAGACTGTGTATGAGACAGACAACATATTAAATGTTAGAGAAAGAGTCTGTTGAAGAAGCAGAAGCAGGGTGCCTGTGTTGTCAGTACATGAGATAACCTGTGATTCAACACACCTATTCTATGACACTGTTGTCTTCCTTTCTCAATCAGTGCCCAGCACTGTGGAAAATGAACTGGTTGGCTTCAAGCACAAGTACCTTTTGAAATGACTGTTTCTGTTTTGCTGTTCCACAGGCTTACCACTAATATCAGATCTGGCACATCTACTTGCAAGCAATTAATAAAGCATGAGATAGGACAGTTTAATCATGCCTAATTTTCAGTCCTCATTTTTTCTTGGTCTTCTCTGCGTGTATACTCCTCAGTGCGTAGGTCAATGTGTATGTGGAGAATTGCTTTTAAAAATGCCTTTGTTAAAGTTCCTACTGGCCCTTCTATGCACAGGCAGCCTGTATTTTGTCTGTGCATCCTGCTGGAGTCACTACGTGCTCACATGATGCACCTCCTACCTTCCTTCACCACACTTATATGTACTGCTTTGTACCCTGCCAGCCTGCGACAGGGACAAACAACGGTGGGGACAGCTGGGAGGTGCTGAAATGGCACAGATGTTCATTTGCTTTATGAAGTTCCAGACAGTATAACTACAAATAGGCAAAGTGGATCAGGTGAAATTAAGACTGGATGAGTTGAATGTGAACAGTGAAGAACTAACTTTTCACTGTAACCTCAAAGCCTTGTGCTCCCAGACATTTCTGAGAGTGTAGAGGAAGACCATAGAAATTCTAAGTGCGATGATTGGTCGTGAGTTTGATCTGCACAGAATCACAGAGTGGCACCAGTGTCTTTTTATTGGGAAGCCCTGTTACTCTCACAGTCTTCTTCAAGCCCTTCTCTGATCCATAACATCATGCAACCCAACTCTGAAAGAAATTATACTGAAATATATGCAGGACCTTAACAAACAGTGAAATCATTATGTAGGGAAGGTAGGGAAAGTCATTAAATGCATACTGATATCTCTCAGTAATAAGTTGACAGAGGTATGAGGGTAGAAACAAAACTGGGAATATATTCAGCCTGAGGTGTAGGGGTCTTGCTAGGCCATAGCAACTTGACACAGCTCTTGTTCATTTTTTCCATGCTGCCAGCAAGAGCTGAAGCTCATAACAGAACTCTGAATAGTCTCCAGTTTCTGATATCAGCAGAGGTAGTGAAAAAGGGCCACAAGCTGGGTGAACTTGTAGTTTTGCAAGACAGGTACAACTTACAATACACACAGAGAGAGAATAGTATAATGGAGAAGACTACATCATGAGCACATTGAGCACTGCTAATTGTTAACGTGTATCTAATATTGTTCTCATCCATCCATGGATCTAATTACTTCCATAACTCCCGTTGAATTAAATGTTTAAGAGAAATGATAAGAGGTGATGAAAGCCAGACTGCAAGGTTATGAATTCCAGTGATGCACCATTACACTCCAATTAAAAGATTCTAAAAGTGGCATTTGTAATCATTCAAAAGTGAATAGGAACAGAGCTGAAATGCATGTCTTCATAAGATAACACTTTCCCTCAGCCGTGGCAAAAGAGTTCATCTTTGAAGAAACACTCATTTGAGGATATTAAAAATTGGATTGCATGGGGATTTTTGTTTGTTTTGGTTGTGGGTTTGCTTGGGTTTGTTTTTGTTTTGTTGTTTCTTCTCTAATGGAATGAAAGGGAGGTAAGAAGTCCTTTTTAATCGGTGAGTTGAAAAACTAGACTGCTGTGCAAAATGTAAGACATTTAATTTAGTATATTTTGTTATCTTATATAGCAATTCACAAGCCACGGAGTCCCCATAAAGATGTTTAAAATGCAAATTGTGCTTACATTATTTAATCTAATACTTTCAATACCTGAGGGCATTTCTCCATCCCAGTGCTTTCCACTCTTTGATGATGCACTGCACTCAGGCAGGACAGCAAAAATCCTACTAACTAACCAAACACAAGCTCTGGCTTGTATTTCTCCAAGCAATGCCTCTCCGCCCCTGTTTCTCAGGTGTTTCCGGGCATCTACCTCCCTAGTCTTCAGCCTGTGAAGTGTGGCCCTTGAGTACTTTTCATTGGGTCCTAATACTCATAAATTACCACAGCCACTGCTCCGCATGTGGCATAGGCAGAAGAGATAATTTGTCAAACATCAGAGCCTTCATATTTAATTACAATTTAATAATTAGTTGGATGTATTATTTCTGCTTAATTTTATTGTTGTGTAGCCCTCAAGTCCATATTGAAGTCCTTAAATAATGCATCACATTCCTGCTGCTGTCATGTTACAGCTGCAGAAAACCCCTCAATTTGCTGCCATCCCATTGCTGACACTAGAGCTGAGCTATGTAATTTACCATAGATGTCTTCAACACACAGATAGAAGTTACCCCAACTGTATCAGCAGCCATTGCAGCTGACTGAGGTGCTTCTGTCTTCCGGCAAGCCCTATGAGGGAGCTGGGGTTGTTTAGCCTGGAGAAGAGGAGGCTCAGGAGTGACCTCATTGTTGTCTACAACTACCTGAAAGGAGGTTGTGGCCAGGTGGGGGTTGGTCTCTTCTCCCAGGCAACCAGCAACAGAACAAGGGGACACAGTCTCAAATTGTGCCAGGGGAGGTATAGGCTGGATATTAGGAGGAAGTTCTTCACAGAGGGTGATTGGCTGAGAGGGCTGCCCAGGGAGGTGGTGGAGTCACCATTCCTGGAGGTGTTCAAGAAAAGACTGGATGGGGCACTTAGTGCCATGGTCTAGTTGATTGAATGGGGCTGGGTGATAGGTTGGACTGGCTGATCTTGGAGGTCTCTTCCAATCTGGTTGATTCTATGACTCTATGATTCTAAGTCTCATTTCCCCCATGGCAACAGCAAAACAGGGCCTCCTGCCAGCACAAGAGTGGGAAAGAATGGTGGAGATTGGTGAATATTCTAGCTCTGCAGGATGAGTGTGACTGTTCCTAGAGACAGATCTGGGACACTTCCTGTCCTTCACTGCTGCTGCAGCCAGAGCAGTGCTCAATACTTTCCAAGGTTGCCTGTCTCCTATGACTGGGGCTTTCATGAGTATAGTTTTGTTTGTGTTTTCCAGTCCTTATAATTTAAGGTCTGGTTCTCTGACTGTTACAATTACAAACATATGTTCATTTCATACATGTAAGCTCACTGAGGCTAAAGAGGCTACAGCCATAAATAACATCTGACAAGAGAAAGGTATAAATGTTTCTAAGCTAAGAGGTGTTGCACTGGTAATTGGTTCTGCCATTGGAAGAAAACTGAATAGTGTCTCACTCTATCAGCAATTTCACTGAAATAAATGTGGTTTCTAACAAAGAAAATCCTACTTATTAAGCCTGGGCCAGACCTGGAGTGTATTCTCTGCAGTACAAAAGGAAGTCAAAGGGAAATATTTCAGATGAACAACCTGGTTTATTAACTCCTCAGGGCTCAGTGTCTAGGTCTGCTTTGCCAGTCCTGCAGTCCAAGATAAGTCTTTCTTTTACTTACTTAAAAAATTAACAGGCCTGAAGGAGGTAATTATTGAAAATTCTCTTCCTAGGAGATCAAAACTTTGTAGTCATTTTCAGTTGGCTTGAGGAGGGCCATCACTGTTAAACACAAAATTGTATCCATAGTGATAAAGGTTTCACTTAGCCAAGATGTCCAAGATGGAAATATTCTATAGGAAAAGCAAAATGAATGTTTAAAATGTAAGCCTAAGCCCACCTTTAGAGATTGTTGACTCACAGAGGCTCAAAATGAGGAGAGTTAGAAGGTGAAAAAGGTCAGCTCAAGGGATGACCACACCAACCGCAGCTGGAAAAGTTACGCTGACAAACGGCGCCAAAAGAGAAAAACTCTTTTCTAAAATAAGTCTAATATTTTCTAGGAATGCAGATGGATTTTTGATTATTGCAGTTTCATCGTAGTGAGAAATTATAAATCAGCCCTTCTGTGCAGCAGTACTAAATTTGTACAAATATGACTTTGTTTCACAAGTTTCAGAGTGGTTAGACCTTGGCACAGGAAACTCAGCCGCTGTCAACAGTGATAACTTCAAGAGATATTTAATTCTTCGGTAACATCTTGTGCCTGGATTTTGGCCATAATTGTTTATTTTGCAGAAAGTGAGAGACATGAGGACTACATCATGCTCAGAATATCACTGGGTTTCTTGTAACTGCTGGCTAGGCACAGCAATGGCACTGACATGCCTTCCATAGGGCTTATCTAGGATCCAAGGGATGTATGCATTGTATCAAGTGCATTTTATGCTCCATTAACAGCGTATTTGCAGAGAGGGGATTGTGTTACACCTAAGCACCTCATGTCATCTGTGCATATTAACTGGCTGGCAGGAAACCTTGGGAATAGAAATATCAGAAAGAAACAAACAACTCAGTTGGACAGGAGGATGACCTCTATGTGGAATAGAAATTATGGAGGACTGGAAAGTTGTTCACTGCTCCAAGAAATAGGAAGGCTCACATCATCAAATTAGGCAAGGAAGCAGAGGAAATCCCTACAATTGTTAGTTCATTAAAAAGAGTATTACTGCTGCACATTCAGCCTCAGATGAAGAACCATCAAAAAAGAAGATCACTGTTCTTATTTCTAAATTATTATAGTGGGAAACTCTGTAGCTTCCTCTGAGAGAGTCTTGCAAGGTCAAAGTAGTACAGTTACATACACTGAGGAGAGAAAGGATTGCCATGTGGTCAAAACCGAAATATGATGTCTATAACAGCCATCTGATTTTAATAGAGACTTCAGGAGGTGATCACAGTGCAGCTACACTGAGCATAGGTGTATAGTACAATGTGAGATGTCTAGGGTTATTCTGCCTGTCATGAGGCTGACAACCCAAAGATATGCTCTCCTATAGGTTCAATGTCACATCTGCCAGCTCCATCAGAGCATCTTTGGACACTCTAGCTCATTTACACCTTTGTTTATTTGAATTGAAGCTTAACGTGCCTCTTCACTCTAGATTTCTGGAACAGGTCCAGGATTTTAAAGGTTTAATTTTCTAGAATTTAACAATTTTGCATACTTGATGGCATCTGTAGACAGGGTTCAGTGTGAAGTTCATAATACAGGGGTACATGTAAATGTTTACATGGAAATCAAGTGTCTAGATGAGCAGAGAGGTAACCAATCTAGTCAGCAGAGCATAGAGAGCAATTCAGCAAATCAGCATTAGGTGCCTCCTTTTAGGAGATGTGAATCCCCCTCTCAAGCCATTGACTGTAACAGAGGCTAAGACAGCTGTGTGCTTTTAACACTGATCTCAGATTAATTGTCTTAATTAATGGGGATTGCACTTTAGAGAGTGTGATCTGGTCACATAAACAGAGGTGCCACCTGAGACAGTCTAAAGTACCCAAGACTTCCAAATGGATGGGACTATCAGATGAGACATGGCATGAAAAGAACAGCAGCTGTGAAGTGTTTAGGGGCATCTCAGATCACACTGGATGTCTGTGTAAGGGCAGCTTGAACTTGTTGCTTTTAATGAAGAATAAATTTAGTAAGAGATGAGTCCCCTCATCTTCTATACAGTCCTCAGAGGTTACGGGGTCTAGGGGCAGCCGGATTTATCTCTTAGTACATATGACATAAACATGAACAACCTGTTGTCTGTGCACGAGGTCACATTCAAGAGAAGCAGCTGGGTACATGAACAGTTCAGTTTATTCATGTGCAAAATGTACAGATTCTTTAAGATTGAGCATGATAAATGCACTCAACTGCATAAAGCTCTATAGCTTTTAACCACCATTGCAATCACAAACTTCATCTCCTTGGAGCAGGTGAGGTTGCAAATCTTACCAAAAGGCTTCTCTTCTAGGGTTGGTGAGGAAGATGAAGCCACCAATCTGTCCCTGCCCTTTAGTGTCTAACTCATGTTCCCCTCTTGTTCCCCTCCAAATGAGGCATGAAATTGGGGTAATATTTATACCTTGTTATCTGCGGTTGTGTAGAGTGTGTGGGTCAGCTGCAGTCAACTCATGGTTCCTGATGGTCAACCATTTGTTCCTTTATCAGTTGCACAAGACATTTCTTATATTTGATGTAACTCCTTTGGTCAGCAGTATTGCAGATGATAAGTGGAAGAATGGGATCATGGGCCTCTTGCCTTGCCCCTTTGTTCTCCCCAGCGCCATTGAAACTCAGCCTCTGGCCATGTGTGTTAATCTGCTCTGTTGGGCTTTGTAATTTTCCACTGTTCCGTGGTTCCAACAGACCTTAGCTATGGATGCTTTAGTTTTTATCTCCTCTGGGTCTCCTGAATCAAAAGATGCTTTTCAGTGTAGAGTTCTCTCTGAATACAGGTACCCTCTGAAGCAGCTGCTGGAGGTCATGTGGGCTGCCCCACAGCACCCAAAATGAGAAGTCACTTTAGCTGCATGTATTTAGGAAGTCAATTGTGCCCAACATCTGCCTACCTCAGAAGATGCTATGAGCTAACTTCCATTTATTACTGACTCATGAAAACTCTTGTCACAGAAACAAGAGTTTTTATGTCTCTGTTACTAGAATAGTTACTTAATTTCAAAAGTTAAATGTTAATTATAGGATGTGTCTCATTTGCTTTTCCAAGTCCCATCAAGTCTTATTGTTGGTGATCCAAGGTTGAGGAGATGAATTTATATTTTGTATCTTTGTTTTCAACTGAGTTGTTTCCTCTAGAGAAATTTTCTGCTCTTCTATTTCTTATTAGCAAAATTGTGTTTTTCTATTCAGCATCTCTATAGAGAAAGGCGTTTTTTGGGATTTTTTTTTAGTTATGTTTTTGTTCTCTTCCATTTCTGAATAGTCAAAATGCAGCATTTTTAATAGGTGAACAGATGTCAGTGGGAGTGTTTCAAATATACACTTGAAAATGTTGCACATGGAAATGAAGTCTGACAGGCCTAAAAGGAAATTTAAGATTTTTACTAAATCAGGATTTTTAATAAATTAGGAAAAAATAAGCTCTCTGCATAAGGAACCTTGCAAGATGCTGTGAGGACAAATATTGCTGCAAAGCTGGAGGAATGCCAGGAGAACACAGTAAGCCAGGAAGACAGAAGTGAAACTAAATGAGGGAAAGAAAATAATAAGACACAAGACAAGACAGTTGATAGAAACAGAAAAATGGGCAAAATACAAACACAGACTTGATGAAAGATATAGAGACTGTAGAAGACATATACAAGGATGGTGAGAAAAAGAACAAACTGCAAACCTGGCTTGCTGTAGCACCATCTGGTTGAATGGGATGCTCAAGGAGAGGGTGCCTTCACAAACTGCTGCTTTTGTTAGCAAAACTACTTTCAGAAATACATCTCTTTCTGTTCCCAAGCAGTGATTCTTGCACATATTACACCACCCCCACCACCCCCCACCTTCTCAGTTACACTGCTTGGACAACTTCCTCTTGAACAGCTGTTGTTTGAAGGGCTGGCATTTCAGCAGCTGTGTGGTTTTCTCAGATGTGACCAAAGCTACATTAAAGAAGGTGAATATGCAATAGTGAGGAATATTTGAGGAACGTAAAACTTAAACTGAGCAATGTGTTTTGTGCCATGCTGGCTTTGTCATAGTACTGTAAGTGCTGAAATCTCAGTGATGTAGCCACAGTCTTGTGTGCCCAAACTCTAGTGGGTGGCTGTGCTCCAGAGGCTCATGTCCAATGCTATCAGTGTTAATGGTAAAATGGTAAAAGAAGGATAAATTGCAATTTCAACCACTACCCTGTAGCCTGCACCTGAGAAAACCCTGGCACATGGCATACACCTGTTCCCAAGAATTTAGCAAGGCACAAGATTAATTCAAGTGCTGCCTACCAACAACAGCTTGGCAATGATGATGCTTTAGAAAAGCTATGGGCTGTGGAATCTCAAGTGAAACACCAAGAAAATGGGGACAGAAGCACAAGGGACTACACCTTGATGAGGACTTGAGACAGGGCGAAGGTGGCTTAAAAAAGCTGTTAACAGTTTTGCTTGTGTTTTGATATTGCCTGTCTTTCTGAAGCAGGATGAATGTTACTGGTTTTCTCGAGCTGTAAGAATGCTAATGACATCGATGCCCCATATCTGAAAGCATCCAAGGCCAGAGTAGATGGGACTTTGAGCAACCTGGTCTAATGGGAGGTGTCTCTGCCCATGGTAGGGCTGTTGGAACTAGATATTTAAGGTCATTTCCAACCGAAACCTTTCTATGATTCTATGATTCTGTGTCACAGTTCAAGGAATGTCTGGGTAAAGTTTCCTTCATATGGTTTAGCTTAAGTAGTGCTGTCAGGAGTGGAGAGTTGGTCTTTGTGATCTGTATGGGTCCTTTCCAACTCCAGATTTCTGGTTCCATGTAATGATAAGAATGGGCTGGTAGGCAATCTCCCCTGAGCCAGTAAAAGTGTTGATGTCTTTGAGTTTTTCTGATGTCAAGGCTTTTACAGAGTTTAGCCTTTGCACAATGCCCTATCAAAGAGTAATCCAGGTTAATCAGTGAAATATGAGAAGGGTTAATACACTGATACACTAACTAATACACGTTAAACAGAAACATATGACATGGAGAAGTACCTGTTATGTCTTTTGAGCCAAATGAATGCAATTCCTCACAAAGTTAATATTCTGAAATTATTGCCTGTTTCTTACGGCCTACACTTAATTGTATAATTAGCGTTAGTTCCTGCAAGCAGCCCCGAACCAGCTCTGGGAGCTGATGCTGCAGAAACAGATAAAGTTTCTTCAGAGCACTGTGCATCACAGACCACAGTGCTCCTAGTAGCAGAAGTTCAGTCCAAAAATAAATGTAGGAAGGGGAACAAAGACATAAATGTTTGGATGCAGTTGGGAAAGTAGCAGAGATTAAAACAAGTGCTAAGGCTGGATGTCATATGATGGAAAATCAAGGAAGGTTTATGTATGGTACAAACAGGCCCTACGGCTACACACTTGTAGCAGTAGATAATTTTATAATTTTCCTAACATTTTGTCCTCCTATGGTTACAAACATCTACATTGCCTGTAAGAGAAACAAACAAACAAACAAAACAGTCCAGAAGACTTGAATTCTGGAGGTAAGGTAAAAATTTGCAGAAGAGAACCACTGCTTCTACTTCAAGGGTCTGCTGGTTTTGGTTTTTGTATTGCAGATTTTTTTACTTTAAGCAACTGCTGTCAGTTTGAACACAAGAGGGGATTTTTTATGTTTCTGGCATAACACTGTTTTCTTGTAGCAGTGCTTTGAAATATATAACATGACTTGGACAACTGTGATAGCATAACCTGGATCTTTGGGCAAGTCATCCATGAAGATGTCATGGTCTTGCACATGATCACAACATCTCAGAATCACAGAATGGTAGGGTTTGAAAGGGACCTCTGGGGATTACCTCATCCAACAGACTCACTTATACCAAGTTGTACAGCATCATATACAGACAGGTTTCGAAAGTCTCTTGAGAAGGAGACTCCACAACCTCTCTCAGTATCCTAGTCCAGTGCTCTGTTCCCTCTCACAGGAAAGAAGTTTTTCCTTATGTTGAGGTGGAACATTCAGCGTTTTTGTTCGTGTCTATTGTCCCTTATCCTGTCGCTGAGCACCACTGTCGCCTAGCCCCATCCTCTTAACATCCACTATTTAGATATTTACAAACATAGTTAAGATGCCCTCACAGTCTTCTCTTTTCCAGGCTAAAGAGCCCTAGGTTTATCAGCCTGTCCTTGTAAGAGAAATGTTCCAGTCCCCAAATAATTTTTGTAGACCTCTGTTGAACTCCCAGAACTGGGTACATTACTCCAGATTTAGTTCAGGCCACACTCTGCTTAATGCACCCCAGGGTACTGTAACTTTCTTGGTTACAAGCGCACGTTGTTGGCTCATGGTCATTCCCAGGTCTTTCTCCGCAGAGCAGCTTTCCAGCAGGTGAACCTCTACTGATTCAGGGGGTCATTCTTCCCTAGGTACAGGTCTCTACACTCGCTGTTGTATTTCATGAAGTTCCCCTATGCCCAACTGTCCAGCCTGTCCAGGTCTCACTGAATGGCAGTACAGCTTTCTGGTGTGTCAGCCTATATTGCCAGTTTTGTATCATCCGCAAACTTGTTGAGGGTATACGCTGTCCATTCTGTGTCCTGTGCTAGTTATTGAAAGCAGGTGCATTATTATTTATCTTCCATATGGTGGAATAAGGCTCTATCCACCATGTTAAGTATTGATTCTATAAAACTCCTGTATGTTTGGCGTTTTTTTCTTTAGGATGTAACATTTACCTGCCGAAATACTCCTCTCCACTAAACTCTCATGGATTATGCAGAGGCAGGAAGATTGAGTCCTGTGCCCTCAGGATAATACCATGACAAAACTACTCAACCTTGACAAGTATTGGGAAGACATGGTTCTCCTGTGCCTCGTGATGAGCTTCTGTATTAACTTACTGCCCTGGATACAGAGAGCCCAAGGTGAGGTTAACCATGTTTAGAGCACACCAACAGACCATATCTGGTGCACAATCACAACACTGGAACCCTTAGACACTTGATTGGGAAACAGTTACAAGGATGGTAACTGAATCCAAAACTCTTCTAAATTTCCATCATGAGCTTAGTTTTGTTTGTTTTTATTATGAAATGGCAAATCAAGTCCTACATTTTCATCATCTGTCATTCTTTAAGTCTGTGTGTCTGAGCAATGTGACTTTAAAGCAGCTGTCGTGACATATGCAAATTTGTTACATGGTGCCAATTTTGCATAAGAACCTGGATGAGAAAAGGGTCTGTTCAGGGACAAGTCATGGACATTAAAGTAAAGCAAGATTTAATCTGGCAGCAAATTGGAAAGCTCATGCATTTTGTTCATTAGAATGCCCTAATACATCGAATGGGATCTCTTACTGAACATACTGTTACTGTACATTAATTGTAAGTGCCTTATGGGAGCCGTAAGTGCAGCTTTGTTCAGTATTACCTTGGTGCCTGACACCTTGTTAACATCACCAATCTGTTACAAAGATGCAGTGTAGAGCTTGCTGTTGAGCTCTTAAACACTTTCTGCTCTAAGTGTGGTGGTGATGAGTGGTTGTAGAGAAACTAAGCTGCTGTAGTAAATAAAAAAGTTTGCTTCTCCCAAGCTGACCTCAAAATTCATTGAATTCACTGACTTTTAGAAATCCCTGAGTCAGACCTTCCCATATAGTGAATCATTGTAGTTTTGGATAAAGGGATGGAACTGCAGCAGCTCGCAGACCTCAAAAAGTCCATGAGTTGCTGAATCCAGTTCCAGAATATAGCTTCTGAATCCAGTTCCCATCTGCCACTGAGTCCAGTCTGGAACTTCTGCCACAGTATCAGTGGTGATGATGACTAATTGCCATCAGGGGGGTTGAGTTTGATATTGGCTTTGTATATACTTAATTTTATTGTTTTAATTTTTATTTAAGTAGGTTTAGTTTTCTTTTTCAACTCGTAAGTCTCTCATGTTCATTGTCTTTCTTTTTGGGAATGGAGAGGTGTAGTAGAGAGTGCTTGTCACCCTTGACACACCCACAGAGAGAAGTTGTGCCTAGTGCCTTTTCTCCCCTGTATTTCTCTTTGGCTAATTTTTATTTTAAACTTTTTCCTACTTAATCTCAATTTGTTGATGATAAAGTTTTCAAAGATATTTATTCATGAAATTAGTAGTGTCTGTTTTGAAGAGACAATTGCATTCCTAAACTTCTGCTGCAATACAAGGCTAATAGATGGGAACATGAACGCTTCTCAAGTCCCTTGAATGAGTTTGGAAAGCCTGAGTGATTAATAACCTCCATTAAGACCATCAATATTGTGTTTCTTTTGCATATTGTTTAAGTCATTAAAGCACTTCCCCAGAAAGAAGTGAATCTGTGAGCTGGCAAGTTTGAGAGCAAATAAAACTGATTTCCAATAAGGATTCTTCTTAATACTCTTTATTGTCTTCCTGTCCAAAGAACACTGTCAAGTTTCAGTACTCCTTTGCATAAGTCTTCATATAAATATTGCAAAAGAAAATACAGTGCTAGAAATACTGAAATATTTGACAGTAACAAGACTCAACAGTGAGAATGAAGAAGTCTGGGCAAAATTATTTGAGAATTAAGCAATGTTAGAACAAGTATGTTTTACAGAATATGTACTTTATAATAGTTGGTTCTTACGTGAACCAACCTTGCAAAAAATAATTATGTTTTCCAGCTCTCTGTCTGTAAAATGGATATAATTTTTACCTTGCTCGCAGGGACACTGAATTCCACAACATTTGTATTTTGGAATGAATGAGTGAATGAGTGAATGAATGAATGAATGAATGAACGAAATAGAGTAATGAATGCAATTGCTAGCCTGGGACTGTTCAGAGAAAGTAATGTTGGGTTTTTTTGGTTTTTTTCTTTTCTTTTTTTTTCTTTTTTTTTTAATTATCAAATTTACTGGAAAATGTTTCTGGTAAATGAATCTATTTTGATAGAACTGTCATTGCCAAGTCTATAAGTGTTTTCTGGAGCCCAGTGACCTGAGATCATGCTTTGGCAGCAGAGCAGTTTTCTCACTTCCTTTGAACTGTTATCATTGATGGTTTTAATTCTGTTTTTTTGGGAAATGTCAAAATTTCACAAATGTTAAAAATGTTGAGGATTAATAAACCAGCTTTCACAGCTGCCTAACTACTATAAAAGTGACAGGATATTCATGTTTGCATATGTGTTTGGATTAATAACTGTCAAACAGTGACTGTCCGGAGCGATGTTTTTGGAGCCAGATCCTGATATTGTCAATGATCTCATGCTATAATGCATCAAACCTCAGCTGTAAAGACTATTTAGGAAATTGAGAAAGTGTTCTATAGCATGTAAATGGCTATGTAATAACAGATTTAATTTTTTAAATAACAATACTGTCTTCTGTGTAGCTTTTGGAGCTAACTGAAGATATAATATATTTATACTTTACCTGAACATCCTGAATTTAATGCTAATTTCAGCATATTTCTTCATACATAAAGGATGGCAGTGTCATTGTCAAGGCTGGCCATTAAACAACTGGCAGACTCTATTAAACCACCTGCCCTCCCAAAGGGGAGAGAAACGGAATATGGGAGAGAGACTTATGGATTGGAAAAAAACTAAACCCACTTTAATGAAAATAATAACAGGAAAATAAAACATAAGCAAATATATTTTTAAAAAAAGCAGTATTGAACCCAGCCTTCCTGATGGCAGCTATTCACTGTCACCACTGACACAGTGGCAGAAGTCCCAGGCTGGACTCAATGGCAGATGGGAACTAGGTGCAGGAATTCATGAATTGAGATTGAAGACAGAATGGACAGAGTCCTCCTTGTATGCTGGAGAAGAGAAGAAGAAAAGCAGTTGACTCTTGTCCCTCAGATTTATGCCAAATGTGAGAAGCATGAAATGGAGTAGATCGCTGGTCAGTTTAGGGTCATCTGAACTGTCTGCTGCTCCCTGCAGGTGTGGCTCTCAACATAGTACACAAGATTAAGTCGTGACCTTGTTCTGCACAGCAGTCCTTGGCACTATGAACACTGAGTGATATCACCGCTAGAAGGAGACACTGTGCAGTTAAGCAGAAGGGACTGAGCTGAAAAGTAACATCACTGCAGAGGAGTAGCCCTGTTCTAAGTCAAACCAAGACAACCATATGTTTTGTTTCTAAAATTAAATAGGTTAACGTAAACTTTGAATGTTATTTTTCTAGAAATTTGGGTCTATCAGTCAACCAATGTAATTTAAAGGGATTCAACTTAGCCAAAGCAGATGCCTACATTTTATCAGTTGAGCTTTGATCTGCACTCAGACACCCATAGGAGGAAGCCCAAGGAAGCCTGCCATGAACAGTAATTATGGGAATGTAATTAACTTATTTTGTCTCTTTTTCTTTTCTTTTTTCCTTTTTTTTTTTTTTTTTCGCTGAGATATCTCTAAGAATCTCCTGTTTTCACAATTGCTTCTTACATTGTGTATCAGTCTGCTGTGGGCTTGTAACAGCACAGACTTTTTCACTGATCCAATACCAGTTTGCAAAGTGAGAAAGTAAAACAGGGACAAACTGAATTTGTTTTAATTATTAGGTAACAGTGACCTGTAAGTTCTTGGTTAAAAAGCTTGCAGAACTCTGCAATTATAATGAATTCGTAACCTTCTTATAAACAAAGGACTTCCATGTAAGAGGCTTTTTCTCAGTTTGTGTTTGTTTTCACTCTAGGCAGTAACAGTAAACCAGTGCTTTTTCAGACTGTAAGATACACTTCATGCATAATTTTTCAGTTTCTTTATATTTTTTTCCAAGTGAAATGCCACAAGCAGACCTCGCTGCCATTCAAAGCTGCTGCCTCTGTGAGTTTTGCTATCTAACATTAGTCATGGTCAACAGCAGTTGAGTGGTTTGCAGAACACAATTATATTTGGAAGAAATAAATCTGCATTTCTAGTAGTTATTTATACAGGATTGAAATAGTACAGCAGAGAAAAGAGTTTGTAAAATAGAACAGATTCTAGTGAAAAGAGTCCTCTGGAAAAGGATGAAGCTGTGATAACTTATTTCTTGCTGTGCTGGTACTTCCAAGAAGTCTGAGCTGGTCTAGTAAACTTCAGTTGGCAAGGGGTTCAGACTGAACCACGTCAGATGGGGGCAGTGGCAGCAGTCAGATGATGTGACTTCACACGAGCTGAGGTGTGCATGGTGTCAAAGCCTCATCCATGGTGGGATTTTGCAAAGTGCTGCTACTAACATCTCACCTTGTTTCTCCAGGACTGCCATATTCAGATTTTCTTCTGCATTAGCTTAGATGTGCCTTTCTCTCCAATGACTTTTCAGGGGGCAGGATCCATCTTGTTGCAGCATTCTGGTTCACTTACTCTGGGGAGTAGATGCCGTAGTCTGTTTCAGATGTCATTATGGACAGCTCTGTTTACTTCATGAGTGGACATGGATAAAACTCTTCAAGTGCAAACTATCCTTGATTTTAAGGCCCACAGACTACTTCTATATACTAATCCTGACTTTTTCTAGGCTATGGATCAAAATTGATAAAATTCAAACATCACAGATTAATGGGCTTGTTGAAACATTATCTTGTACACACTCAGGTAGGGATTGAAAGGGACCTCAAAAGATCATCTGGTCCAAACCCCCTGTCAGATTTGTTGGGTTTTTTTTCTTTATTTGATTTTTAAATGCTTTATTTGTTTTGTTTTAAATTTTTTAAATGTTCTGTTTATTTGTTCAAGTGTCCATTTGTTGTCTGTTTGGTTTGGTTGGTTGGTTGGTTGGTTGGTTGGTTTGTTTGTGTGTTTGTTGGGGTTGTTTCATTGGTTGTTTTGTTGTTCGTTTGTGTGCAGCTGTTAATAAATATGGTGCTGGAATTGTAACTTCACAATCTCTGCTGAAAAGTACTAAATTCACTGAGATATCTGTGTCACATGTAATGTCAGTAAATAGAGCATATACTAAAATCCTTCCTGCAACTATTTCAGATCCTTGAAGGTAATTAATATCACTTACACACTGATTTCTACTAATCTAACAATCATACTTCAGCAATTATGTTTCATGAATATGGTGTTCATATGTTTTCTATTTCCATGATAGAGAGAGAACATGCCAATATCATATTTATTATTTTTCTGAAAACATGCTAAATCCCCCCCCCCCNGAAGGGGAAGGGGAAGGGACCAACAAAGGCAATAGCTACTCAGTTTGTACTTCAGTCCATTTCTCACAGAAAGAAATATATCAGCCATGACAATGATTTTCTACCTTTTGCAGTCTGAAGATTCCTAAGGCCCACATAACTATGAACTCCATCTTACCTAATTCAAGGCAGTGTCAATAGGTTTGTCATGATGTCCGGGTTATTATTAAGTAATATAGTGTGCAGCAGATGAGCTATAACGACTGATCTTGAACACATAGGTTGAATCCATGAACGAATGAACATGGACTTATATGAAAATGAGAAATGTGGTGCTGTGTCTTCCTTCCCAGATTTTTTAAGTGCATGCAATATACTCTGATCCCAGACTCATTTTGCTGAAAACCTGTGCTGTTTATTTACCTGGACGACAGGTCCAAATTCCCTGAATGAAATCAAGGATTTAGATTTTAGTAAAATTTGTTCTCAGTCGATCAGCAGAAGTAGTATAGGTTATCTGCAGACCCACATTAATCTGCCTCAGACTGCAGAGTACTGTGTCATCTTACAGCTCTGCAGTATGTCCAACCTCTTTGAGTAGAGAATTTGGGGACAGAAAAGCTTTAGGCCTTTTTTTCAGGAGTGGCTTCTAAGGCGTGCAGCAGAGATGCTGTTGCTCTGCAGTTTCCAGAGAGGCAAATATGTCAGCATGAAAATGAGCTGGAGTAGTTGCTTGTCTGTGGATAAAGACTTTGGCTGAAATTAATATTTTGTTAATGGAAGAAAGCTGTGAATGGTTTCTGGAAGGTGTAAGACAATGCATTTAGTCTGGTACCTTTCTCATTTTGCTGAGCAGGGCAGTACTATTTTGCCTGACAACTGGGCAGCTATTGGAAAAGGGTGGAGGCAAAAGACAAGCTCTAAATAAAATGTACTTCTGGAGTGGGTTTAAATTTGTTCCACTGTTAGGAGAGGGAAAATTTAAGAATGGCCAGATGCCAAATTGGAAAGGAGTGAAAGCTAAGAACGAATCTGCTACAAGGCTCAGAAAGAACCTACCTAACTTGTACATTATGTTCTCTTGCATTGAAATCTGTCCTTTGCTGTATTTCTTGAACATCTGTACTTTAGGCTCAGCATTCTTAGCAAGCACATCCTGTCTTACCCTCTTTAAATCATCTAAGTGAGCTACTGAATTAATCTGTTTATAATTATTAATCTGTTTATCATTTGCATTTAAAGAGCCTCAGGTCCTGGTTGTTAAAGGTGTTTAAGAATCTGGAAATTCAGAGAGAAAAAAGCACTACCTTTAAAAACCTAGCTTCAGTGACCCACTAAATGGCAGGTTCTTCTGCTTTCATGCTCAGGTCATACTTTGCTGTGTGTCAGTGGATTAAAATTTCAAACATAACTTGTTAACCTTTTAAATTTTAATAGATGAGAAAGAGCAGTTGCATCAGAGTAGAAAAACACACATCAGACCTGGAAAGATTTGAGTCAAGGAGGATGTGAACTGGGATCTGGGCATTATTTGATGGTGCAGTTTGCTAAAACTTGTTCATCTATTCTCTGCTTACCTTTAAGGAGTTGTGTTAGCTGTTGTAGGTAGAATTAACCCCATTCCTGCTCTTTTTGTTATTGTTGCTGCTATTGTTCCATTCAGAAATGCAAAATAGCTCAGGACAAAAATTAGTTGGAACATGTCATAATTGTCTGCATTGTTTAAATAGCATGTAAAGACTTCACATTGCTCCATACATGTTCTTTTCATTCCACTCAAAACAAAGCCAGCAGCTACCAGTGAGAAAACTATTACCATTTCCATACAGCAAAGCAGAAATCCTAAGATCCAGTCCATCTTACTTGGATTCCTCACTTGAATCGTAGAATTGCAGAATGGTTTGGCTTAGAAGGGACCTTAAAGATCATCTATTTCCAGCAGTGACACCTTTCACTTGACCAGGTTGCTTAAGGCCCCAGCCAACCTGACTTTGAACAGCCTCCACGAATTTATGCAACCTGTTCCAGTTCCTCATCCTTGCAGTTAAGAATTTCTTCCTAATGTCCAATCTTAATGTAGCTTTTTCCAGTTTGAAGCCATCAAACCCTTGTTCTATCACTATATGTCTTTGTGAAAAATCCCTCTCAATCTATCCTGTAGGTCCCCTTCACATATTGAAAGGTTTCTGTAAGATCTCCTTGGAGTCTTCTCATCTGCAGGCCAAATAAATATAAATATGAAATGCTCAGTAAAGCAACCTTCTAACATAGATACCTATGATCCCTGTCAAGTAAATGGTGTGAGACACATGGTGTTGAAATGCCTCTCATTCTGAAGGTCTGCTGAAAAGTGAAACAGGAGAAATTGAAAAAATATGAAAGGGAATACTTGTCAGCCAAAGATG
>WBNM01040783.1:161515-174417 GCA_013399055.1 Ramphastos sulfuratus
AACCCCAAACCCCCCCCCCCCCCCTTTTTTTTTCCCCTCTCAGCAGAATCTGTCCTCTCTGAAACATTTATTTATTATATAGAAAGAGAATATGAGATCTTTACCTGCAAGTGTCTCTGCCTCGTGGAGCTGCAGATCGGACATGTTCTCTGGCAAATGAAACCACAAAGCCTGAATTCAAGCTGAGTGAAAGCTGCTTGTGCCTGCAGTTGCAGCTATTAATGAATGCCTCCTATTTTAAGATTGACTCTGCTTCCAGCTATCCTGCCATGAGCTGGTGGGATTTGTGTAGGGGAAGGGGAAGGGGAAGGNTAAGTAATATAGTGTGCAGCAGATGAGCTATAACGACTGATCTTGAACACATAGGTTGAATCCATGAACGAATGAACATGGACTTATATGAAAATGAGAAATGTGGTGCTGTGTCTTCCTTCCCAGATTTTTTAAGTGCATGCAATATACTCTGATCCCAGACTCATTTTGCTGAAAACCTGTGCTGTTTATTTACCTGGACGACAGGTCCAAATTCCCTGAATGAAATCAAGGATTTAGATTTTAGTAAAATTTGTTCTCAGTCGATCAGCAGAAGTAGTATAGGTTATCTGCAGACCCACATTAATCTGCCTCAGACTGCAGAGTACTGTGTCATCTTACAGCTCTGCAGTATGTCCAACCTCTTTGAGTAGAGAATTTGGGGACAGAAAAGCTTTAGGCCTTTTTTTCAGGAGTGGCTTCTAAGGCGTGCAGCAGAGATGCTGTTGCTCTGCAGTTTCCAGAGAGGCAAATATGTCAGCATGAAAATGAGCTGGAGTAGTTGCTTGTCTGTGGATAAAGACTTTGGCTGAAATTAATATTTTGTTAATGGAAGAAAGCTGTGAATGGTTTCTGGAAGGTGTAAGACAATGCATTTAGTCTGGTACCTTTCTCATTTTGCTGAGCAGGGCAGTACTATTTTGCCTGACAACTGGGCAGCTATTGGAAAAGGGTGGAGGCAAAAGACAAGCTCTAAATAAAATGTACTTCTGGAGTGGGTTTAAATTTGTTCCACTGTTAGGAGAGGGAAAATTTAAGAATGGCCAGATGCCAAATTGGAAAGGAGTGAAAGCTAAGAACGAATCTGCTACAAGGCTCAGAAAGAACCTACCTAACTTGTACATTATGTTCTCTTGCATTGAAATCTGTCCTTTGCTGTATTTCTTGAACATCTGTACTTTAGGCTCAGCATTCTTAGCAAGCACATCCTGTCTTACCCTCTTTAAATCATCTAAGTGAGCTACTGAATTAATCTGTTTATAATTATTAATCTGTTTATCATTTGCATTTAAAGAGCCTCAGGTCCTGGTTGTTAAAGGTGTTTAAGAATCTGGAAATTCAGAGAGAAAAAAGCACTACCTTTAAAAACCTAGCTTCAGTGACCCACTAAATGGCAGGTTCTTCTGCTTTCATGCTCAGGTCATACTTTGCTGTGTGTCAGTGGATTAAAATTTCAAACATAACTTGTTAACCTTTTAAATTTTAATAGATGAGAAAGAGCAGTTGCATCAGAGTAGAAAAACACACATCAGACCTGGAAAGATTTGAGTCAAGGAGGATGTGAACTGGGATCTGGGCATTATTTGATGGTGCAGTTTGCTAAAACTTGTTCATCTATTCTCTGCTTACCTTTAAGGAGTTGTGTTAGCTGTTGTAGGTAGAATTAACCCCATTCCTGCTCTTTTTGTTATTGTTGCTGCTATTGTTCCATTCAGAAATGCAAAATAGCTCAGGACAAAAATTAGTTGGAACATGTCATAATTGTCTGCATTGTTTAAATAGCATGTAAAGACTTCACATTGCTCCATACATGTTCTTTTCATTCCACTCAAAACAAAGCCAGCAGCTACCAGTGAGAAAACTATTACCATTTCCATACAGCAAAGCAGAAATCCTAAGATCCAGTCCATCTTACTTGGATTCCTCACTTGAATCGTAGAATTGCAGAATGGTTTGGCTTAGAAGGGACCTTAAAGATCATCTATTTCCAGCAGTGACACCTTTCACTTGACCAGGTTGCTTAAGGCCCCAGCCAACCTGACTTTGAACAGCCTCCACGAATTTATGCAACCTGTTCCAGTTCCTCATCCTTGCAGTTAAGAATTTCTTCCTAATGTCCAATCTTAATGTAGCTTTTTCCAGTTTGAAGCCATCAAACCCTTGTTCTATCACTATATGTCTTTGTGAAAAATCCCTCTCAATCTATCCTGTAGGTCCCCTTCACATATTGAAAGGTTTCTGTAAGATCTCCTTGGAGTCTTCTCATCTGCAGGCCAAATAAATATAAATATGAAATGCTCAGTAAAGCAACCTTCTAACATAGATACCTATGATCCCTGTCAAGTAAATGGTGTGAGACACATGGTGTTGAAATGCCTCTCATTCTGAAGGTCTGCTGAAAAGTGAAACAGGAGAAATTGAAAAAATATGAAAGGGAATACTTGTCAGCCAAAGATGTATCTGGCTGTACCCTATAGATGCTTAACTCTGGCACTTCAACTGTCTCTCTCTATTGATTGGGTGACAACCATACATAGTGGTGAATCATTCACTGCTCTATTGGTCCAGATGCCACAGTAATTGCATTGCTGTGGGCAGCTTTAGCAGGTAGATCAAAAGGGATCTCTACTGCAGAACTAGATATTTTTCTCCATCACTAGTGTGAACCTCTTAGCAAAGTTCAAGGACAGATTCTTAACTTCCGTAGATGTCAGAAGTATGCATTGTTCTTAAAGTTATTGCTAATGAAAAAGGAGGTCAAGAAACACCAAAACGCTTTATTCAGCTTACAGATTTCAGCACATTAGAAGACCTTAACAAAGGCTTATCCTTAGGATACTGCACACTTTATTATATTCTTCTTATTCTACTTTTATGTTCCAGAAACAAGAACCTCATGTATTTTTCCTCTGTTCTGTGTAATTTCTTACTGACTTTGATGCCCTTCTCCAACTCCTCTGCTTTTTTGGTGGTAGGGGAATCAGGACAGAATATTATATGCAATCTATGGATGCACCACAGAGTTGTGTAATAATACTCGCTTTGCTTTCCTGTTCCTCTCAAGTCAGTTCCTAACATCTTGCTTGCCCTTTAAAGCAGTGGTCTAATATTTGCGTTGGACTGGTGCTTATGATTCCAAATTCTATTTTCTTGGTGGGAACAGCTAGTTGGAGCTCATCAGGGGTTACCTTCCTGTGTGGTCAGTCTTCAGTTTGGTTCCAGCCCAAGATTTTAGCTTCTGTACTTTTGATCTACTTATGTGAACATTTCATTGAACAGTGTGCCCTGAAGACCGCCACAAATATCACTTTTAGGATCTCTGTGCGTCAACCAGAGAAAGTGACCAAGACAAAAGCACAGTTGCCATCCAAGATGCTATCTCAAAGCAGGCTCTGGCTGCTTCCACAGACAGTTCTTTGAGCTGCTACATATCAATGTGGATGCATCCTTGTAAGTGTTCTGATCTGGATTCTCAGAAAGGAGGAAAAAATATACCAAACTGGCAATTGTAATGTCCTGGGGATTGATGGATGATGCTAGTGTTGGTTCCAAGAAAGCTGAGCAAGGTATTGGAGACCAGCTTGTCCTCTTAAAGACGGTAATCATACAGTAAGAAATGGATTTGTGAAGTATGTCCTTGATCAAATGGGATGGAGGGGCTCATCATGGCTAAGGCTAAGAGATTTTAGTGGGTCACAGTGGATTTCCTCATCCCCTACATCTGTTGTGTCATAACATCTCCCTTGCCATGTGATGGCATGGATAACTTGCAATTCATATGCCTTAAGGTGAGAGCAGTAGTTACTGCAATCACTGTGGTCCTGTCATTCTATATTGCAGCCTGCTGAGATTTCCCTTTCTCTTTCTTTCTTGAAAAGAGGTATCTGTGATTCCCTGGTGGGAAAAGAAAAGAGGGTTTGACAACGAACTTGGAAACAGCAACTCTCAGAATACCTGAGCTGAAAACCAAGCACCTGGAAAATGTGAATATGTTATACAAGAAACATATTCTAGTTCTAGTGCTTCTGTATTCTAGAAGAAAACAGAAGCACGCCAAGAACAGTCAGAAGTGAAAGCATCCTTGACATTGAAAGAATGCCAAGTAATGGGAAGAACCAGGAACCAGATGGAAGTTAGAGTGATTTTTTTTTTTTTTTCCTGAGGATTTTGTTTTCCTAATCCCAGTGTCTTTCATAACCCACTAAAACATATGAAAGGTAGCATCTTTGGAGGCTACAAGGTTAAGCTTGTAAGAGAATTCATTAATAATCAGTTTCTGTTCTACTGAAAGGGACAAACTTTGCTCTGAGCTGTGGTAGTATAAATCAGGGTCATCTTCCTCTGCGTCAGTGAAAAAGCAGCATTGTAACAACTGAGCATCTGAGATCAGTATCAAGCCCAAGGTGTTTTACCTGATGAATGGTACATTATTTAATGTGCAACTCTCCCAAGTCTCAGAATGTGCTCTGGTCATTATTACATTTTCCCAAGTCATTCTACATCTCCCTTTTATCACTTCAAGCTATATTCCTAAATTCTCCCACCTCTAGAGTCCCAACTATGTGTGTTCTGTAGAATATAAATGAGTTTTCACTATACTGACTGTCTGGGAATCAGAATTCCTCTGAGCACCACTCCGTCTCCCATGGGATTAATATTTTGCAGTAATGTTTTACACACACAATAACTTAACAATATGTAATCAAACCGAAATATGTATTCTTTAAAATGGATGGAGAAACCTGGGACAAACTACTAAATCTCAAATGAAATAATCTTAAAGTTTTTATGTTTTCACTGCTGTAAAGCAATACAACATCATTGTCATGGTTTAACCCCAACTGGCAAATAAGCACCCCCCCCCCCAGATGCTTGCTCACTCCCACTCAGTGAGATGACGGAGAGAGTCATAGAATTATAGAAACATTTGGGTTGGAAAAGACTTTTAAGATCATCAAGTCCAACCATTATTCAACTCTATCAAGACTGGTGCTAAACCATATCCCTTAGCACCATATCTATTCATCTTTTAAACACCTGGAGAGATGGGGATTGCTAACCCTTTCAGTGGAGAGCTTTCTTCTAATATCCAATCTAAACCTTTCCTGGTGCAACCTGAGGCCTGAGGTCTTTTCTCACCCTTGAGAGTCAGAAGAGTAAAAATAAAAAACTCATGAGTTGAGATAAGAATAGTTTAACAATTAAAATAAAATAAAATACAAAATAATGTTATGAAAAGGACAATAACAATATGAGACAGAAATAAAACCCAAGAAAAACAAGTGATGCAAATAAAAGAAACGATAATCACCAACAACCAACCACTTGCCAAGCAGCATGCCCATGGTCACATTTCTCTCTAGATTATGTGCTGAGCATGATGGAATATGGTTTGGAATACCCCTGTGATCAGCTGGGGTCAACTGTCCCTGTTGTGCCCTCTCAATTTCCTCTGTATCCCCAGCCTCCTTGATGGCAGAGCATGAAAAGCTGCACAGTCCTTGTTTTCATGTAAGCACTGCTATGCAACAACTAAACCATCAGTGTATTATCAACATTGCCCTCATCCTAAATCTGAAACACAGCACTGTACCAGCTATCAGGAAGAAAATTAGCTAACTCTATCCCAGATGAAACCAGGACAGTCACAAAGGAGCTGACAAGTGCACACAGAGCTCACAATCTTACAGAACTAATGCTGTATTTTAGTATGGGGACAGAATAAGCCCATGTTAACTATTCACTTCTTTTGAGCTGTACAGGCTTTATAAACTAAATTACAAAATATAGTGGAGAATATACAGTAAAGAACAATTCAGTTATATGATGGGCAGATGGATTAGATAAACCTAATACACCTCTTCCAACTCTAAACTCTATGATCATAGAAAATAGTGCATTTGGACACAGTCGGGAGCTATTGATTTTTATCTCCAGTGAGTTAAAATGACAGAGAAATTTTTCCTTCTGCCTCAACAGCTCTCTACTTTTGTATTTTTCTACTACAAAAATGTAGATATACACATATATGTTAGCCATCTTTTTAATTTTTTTTCACAATTGTTTTGTTTTTAATGTGTTGGGGTTTTTTTTTTAATAAGCAAGGGCACTCGATTGCTTGTGAATTGACAAAAGATAGGCTGATATAAAGTACATATGTGGATGGATTCACAATGGCTGGATAGAGGACCAAGTCATCAGCTGGGACACATGTTCTGACCGAGGTGAAGGAAGCCAAATGTGACTTCTGCGTTGCCAAGACAAAAAAATCCACAAGAACATCCTATGTTCACCATTAGCAATGGGCCAGTAGGTGAGAACTAGAAGGTCACATCATTGTTGAACACATGCATTTGTGAAAGAGATTAAGTAGGTCAAAGCACGCACTTGTACTCACAGAGGAAACACCAGCCTGTGCAGGAGCAATTCAAGTAGGTGATTAGGAAAAAGGCACAAAAGAAGGAATAGGTGAAGTCTTGAGCCTGCTTAACACACACAGAGGAGGGCAAAAGAACTGTGCTAGTTGACAAACGTCTATGGAGCCAAAGACTACACATAAAAATTATTCTAGTCAACTAATCAGACCAATAGGAGACACACAGACCTAGAGCCAACTACGTAAATAGCAATCACTTAGATGTCTACATATTTTCAGAAAGTAGACATCCTGAAGTAGATAGAATAGGTAGGAAGAATCATTGTTTAAGACTATTTGAGAAACTTTTCCTAAGGTGAAAAGTCTAGAGGTAGCTGCGCATATGTTTGTCTAAATTTACATCAAATGAATCACAGTGCCGGGTTTTATCTGCCCAATATGCAGGACTTTAGGAAAAACAGTTTTGTAGCCAGCATAGGTATATGGTAATCAGCATGCTCTGTGTTCTGCAAGTGGAGAAAGAAGGGAGAGGAGGGGAGGGGAGAGGGTTCACTCACAGTAAAATGCAAAATCTCAATAGAAAACTCAACAACCTATAAAAGTATTTGGAATCTGCTTACATGTGCAAGATAGATGCTATATATTTATAGGGGAACACAAATGAAAAATAAGGTTCCTTCCAAAAGCACGTTCAGTTCCTCACACCAAATTAACTGGGAAGACACTAAAGGAGATGCAGCTAATTGCACAAACACCTGGAAATGTTTGTATTCTGCTCCTGTGCTGTTTCGGAGCACCATGAATATATCTGCAAGCAGGACACCAGTCCTAACATTGCAATTCGACTTTAAAATACCTAGACAGTCAGAAAGTCTAATATTCTGATGGAGATGATTTGCCTGCCTTTAGCCAGTAAGGTAGCTTGATGTGAACTTTTTTTTTTTTTTTTTCCTAATTCTATGCTCTGCTTCAATAATTACATTGTATTTATTTTCTCAGCAGACAGGAATTTCTATGTTTATGGGACTACATTTTTGTTTTGTTGTTTTCCATTCTTTGCTACAGGTAAAATTAAACTCTGACCACACAACATGTTAATACTTGAATCAAGAATGCTTCACTGAATCAGATCCCACAGAAAAGCTGTATCTGCTGAGGAGGTAGGATGAGACCTGCTCAAATCCAAGTCTGAGTTTTCCTCAGGTGCAGGTGTTGGGTGAGCTCTAAAGCAGGGTAGCGCACAGCTCCCTGTGCCTCAGGACAAACCACAGCAGAGTGCTGCCTCATTGCATTCCCACCAGCCTCATTGCTGCTTGCATGTTGAGCAGTGTCAGGGCTTATTCTTTGGCCCTGAGGTCAGCTGATGTGCAATAGCTGTTCTCCAAGCTATTAAACTTTTCAATTTCCAAGTTGATACAGCCACAAACTTCTTGCTAGGATTGGTTTCTTGTTCGTGCTAACTCCCAGCGATACCCAAAGTTTGTCCGGGATAGTGCTCACTAAGCGGAGGCAAAGTCAGGCCAGGACCATCCTTATAATTTATTAGTGACAGACTAAAATTGTCTTTAGCACTGTACCACTTACTTACAGATGAAGCCTTGATTGGTTATAGGACGCCTGGGTGTAATCTACTACATATGCCCCTCCAAAAGTGTGTTGATGTCCTAGACCAACACAAAAGGAAGTCAGTAGGGAATGATGGGATAGACAGGATAACAGAGGTCAGTCTGACCTGCAGACTGTGCCTGCATTTCACATGAGGAGGTCTTCTGCAAGCACTTTGGAGAAGTCCATTTGCAGTGGGAGAGGGCTGGGTTAAGAGATGCAGAAATGCAACTGATCTCACCAGGCATACAGCTCTGATGATTTGTCAAGGACAAAGGCAGCTAACTCTTGTTGAGCTTGTAACCAGGATGGAAATATACTGTCTCCAGAGCTATAAAGTACCTTGAACTATAAAATACTCAGTAGTCCTTTTTAGTCTTTTTTTTTTCCCCTGTTGCCAGTGAAGACTGAATTAGGATAAAATTCCAACTTAATTGGATCAGCTTCTTAAAATCACTAATAAGGATGCGCAGTGCCCAGCCTCTTATTGGATTATATATTAGACACAATGACTGTCATATAGCAAGTAAATTCCCATTTTTATCATAAAACAGGCAACAAGGACGCCCATTTTTTTCTCTTTCTGGAACTTTTTCAATGCCAGCTTTGTAAACTTCACTCAGAGCCAAAGAACAGTCTAAAACTCTAGTAATGGTAAAGTAAGAGGTTTCAAAGAGAAATTCCCTGCATGTACAGTGCCATTGTTGTGTTACATTTTCCTTTGAAATGCCAGCAAGAAACAATTAAGGAGCAGCACTTGTAATGTATAATTGATGGTTTGCAGGTATCTGGAAACTTAAAGCAATTAGGCCCAGGGTGCAACATTACTTATTCATCACCATCTGGAATTTATAACTTTATAAGCCCTGCTATAGTTTATGTTTGTCTGGCAGAAATGACAACTTTAGCATTTAAGTGCTGCATTATGCTGCAGAAGGTAAATATTTAATAGTGTCCCAACATAATGCAGCCGAGTGAGATAAGATGAACATGTAGTATGGTCAGAGCATAGCAGCATGTAGATAGTGTAAAATATAAGGAGCAGAATGTCCTCCTGAGAGCAAGAGGCCAGAGAACACTTCCAAAAACATCCACAGCATTTTTATTTCATTGACAGAAAGCTGTGGCATTGATCTGGTAACAGCTGTGATTCAACTTCAGGTATCATTCAGAGGAGTAAAAGAACTATGAAAATTTGAGCAACTCTCACTTTCTTCTTTGAAGTTAAAACAGAGGTAGACTAAATGTGGATAAGGAATTCTGTGAATATGTTTTCTTTTCTTAAAAAAATGTCATTTCATCAAGTTTCAAACCTGTTCTAGTTACTGCTTTGACAGATTTCCTACAGGAAAAAAATAAACTGAACCAAACCAAGCCCCAAGCTTGATATGTTTCAAATGTCCTCATCTAAATCTACAGTTGTGCAAATAAATTTGGCCTTCTCCTGAAACTAGATTACTACACCAGCACTTTCATTCATTCAAGTAGTTCTGACTCTTGATGTCATCAACACAGCAATAGTGCATGATACTGCCAGAGTGAGTTTCACACTGTTGTCTGGTTTGGTTATAGCTCTAGTTGCTGAAATCCAGTGATGACAACAATGGTTTAGATTTTTATGATTATATAAAAACAAACAAACAAACAAATCTGAATCTGACCTATAAATGTTCAAAACCTGAAGAAGAATGAAGAGAACATTTTTACTTTGATTGCTATTGCTATAACCTCGTAACTTACTGGGAAGCCCAACTTAAGACTTGTGACTGAGGATAGAAATAATTAGGTCCTTCAATGTTCAGCATTCTCTCAAACAATATTACAAAGCTAGATAAAGCCCTAAGCAAATGAGAAACTTGTCTTTGCTTGCTTTCTCATGTCCTCTTGTAGAAGAGATTAAAAGTATGCATTATTAGTGTAACAGTACCAATTGTTATTCTCTCCAAAGTGCCTTAAGCATCATTTATTAACATCACTAAAACATTTAACAGCACTTCTTAGAACAATTTGTAGGCAAGGACAATCAGGTTTATTTCAAGTATGGTTTTCACCAAATGGTCATGTCCAGTGCAGGATTGTCGTGGTAGGCCTAAACAGGCCTCTTGGGCTTGTACATGTCCTGGCTTGTGCAGACATGTTTTTCTGCTGTTTTGGGGAGAGAGCAACCGCGGGAAAGGGGACAAAGGACCTGGCGCCACTAAGTCTGGGGTCCGGGGCCTGTCCATCACCTGTGGTTGCTAGGGGGCACATGATTGCCTTGTGCAGGGCCCGTGATCTGCCCAAAAAAGGATAAAGCAAGCCTATGGCTTCACCCAATATGGCAAAATCTTGGGTAACTGCCATTTGATTGGCTATCTTGTGTCCAAAGGTCCAATTGATCTTTGGGCTGTGTTATAAAGGAGCAGGGAACACGGGGTGCGTGCCTTCCACCATTACAGATGCCTGCTTGCATCCTGCCTGCTGCCTCCACGCATTCGCCAGCGTGATACAGTGAGACATCCTGCCTGTAAGAGCCTGCTTCCAGAGCCAGCCAGGATCAGGTCAGAGATTGTCTCCTCTTCCCCAGCGCTCAGGAGCCTGGAGAAACTTTAAAGCCTCCGGCAACTTTCAGCCCGGCAACACGGGAAACCCCGCCACGTGCTTAGGGTATTATTTTCCTGTGATATATTTTTGTGAATAAATACCAAGCCTCTTGTAATCATTGATTGCCTTCTGCCATAAGCAGAAAGCTGCTTCTCGGGTCCATCTAGTGAACAAGCGGCGTACTGGCCGCAGGTGGTACATTGACCACAAACCTCTTTTCCAGTTTGGTTTGAGTTCTGTTAATATATATATTTAACAGTTATTTCCAGATCCTGTTATGACCTGTATATTGTTTCCATAACGTTGCTAAGAGCCTGTTACTATTGTTATTATTAAATGGTGGTAGGGGGTGGTGCGAGTTCCGATTGTTTAATATTAATAAATTATATATTAATATTTTTATAATATCGTCTCGCAGTACCTAATTACCCCTCCCCGACAAGGATCAATTTACATTGGTGCCTTATGTTTTCAAACATTCTTGTGTATGACGACTAATCACAGAGACATAATGGCGTGAAGCTAGAGGGCAGTAGTGTTTATCACAGCAGGGTTAGGGGTTAAGGTCTCTCCAGCCCTGACACTAGCTAGCAGCTGCCAAAGTCTCTAATGTTTTTCAGAATCTCACAAAACCAACAAAACCAAAACCCACAAAACCAAAACCACCTCTATGGAGCAGGAGAAGCACAGCAGAAGGCTTCATTGTTCAAACACAGTGGATCCCTTTCAATTTTCGGAGACATTAGAGGTATCTACTTTGGAGGTAACTGTGCTTCAGAGCTTTTTTTCCACCAGTCCTGTTTGGGAAAGACAAGATAAGGTCATGCAGCACAGTAGAGCCTTCTGTCCCTAGGCCCCAGTACTATGTCACAGCTGCTCTGCACCGGGCACTGTGGCTTTGCTCTTTGGAAGAGGACCAACATTACTCAGAGCTACAGAAGTCACAGGATGAATGTGAACAGCTAAGCTGTCATAGGGAGTTCATCCTGCTCTGGTCTCACCCAGGATTCCTATGTGATCAGGTATATCTGAGAGAAAATACATATTTCTGATTACTTCCCACCACTCTTGAAAATCTGTAGGGAAAATCTCCTTGAGAACTACCTGGCTCGTTGCTGAAGAGCCTAGTCATCACAGAGAGCAATGAGTGGCTCTCTATTCCTGTTTTCTCATATAGATGCATGTCATCTGGGAGGGATGAAAGCACTTACCACTAGGAACTACTGCATGAGAAGACAACTGTAAAGGAAAGAAACTGAGGCCACAGAAGCTGCCTATGATGGCTGCAGTAGAGCTTGATTTATTCTTTGCTTCAGGAAAGGACAAAATTAGTGTAATCAGCGGCTTTTACTGTAGTCTTAGAGCATATAGATGGACATTCTCATATTTCAGAATTTCCCTTCCCATAGAATTTGGTGAGGGGGTGTGTGTGTGTGTAAATTATAAAATCTGTAAACATCTTCCAAGTTTGGATTATTTATGTATAAGAACTTGAATAGAAAATTTCAAACTAAAGGGGTTGTGTCCATGGTGTTTATTTGTCTGTGTTGCAGACAAATGTAAGAACAATTTTCAGACTACTAATGAACTCAGAACTTAGTTTCTACAGCAGGAATGACAACCAGGCAAAATGCTATGTGCTTACACCACAGACCTGCACTCTTTCTGAATGGTAGCAACAATCTCCTACCAAAATAATGAAAAATCTCCTCTGCTTGAAGGGGTCAGCAAACAGAAACGTGTTTGAGATCTCCCCTACACACTTCTTCTGCAGTGATCATGCTGCCTGCCAGTTACCCTGTTGCCATGCTGAATTTTCACTTACTATGTACCACAGTAAGCATAGGGAAAGGCCAGTGGTGATTTGGAACAGACAAGCAAAAGTACTCCAAAGAAACTTAGTAGGGAAGTCCATTTTTTTTTTTTTTTTTTGTTAACAAATAATGACACTGAATTAGTTGGGGTAATTAATGAGGCAGGAATTAAAAATGTGCAGTTATGTTTTATTTGTGAAAAGCCCTGCCCACAAACTATATACAAAGTAGTAACATTTGGGTTCTGATTCTGTCGGGAAAATCTTCACAAGGATGCCTATGGGCAGTTTAGGAGAATCAGAAAACTGGAAAGGGTTAGCCACAAAATGGCTTTGCCCCACTTATAAATAGGCAACCTGGAGCCCTAAGGAAAGTCTGTTTTACTCATAGCGGTGGAGTAGAATTCAGAGATAGTCCCTGGCTCCTTTACGGCAGTGTTGGAACTGCTCACCATTGAGAAGCTTCCAGCTCTTCCCAGGCTCTAGCAGGGT